>JAIUND010001370.1:0-36852 GCA_034699125.1 Gisinianus flammeolus | reverse complement strand
CCGAGAATATTCAAGGCGCTATAACTCTAAAACTAGGTATACGTACTTTACCCCTTTTCTTACGGTCTTCTACATATACGATTCAAGCACGGATAATGACATTGAACTGCATATACATAAGGGAATAAAGTTAGCATGCACTCCGCATTCTAAGTGCTGAAATCATATATAAAGTTAGCACTCAGAGATTTTTTTCGAATTTCGACATGAAACCTTTTGTACCACCTCGAAAACCCTTAGTATTGTAACTGGTACAATATGAGATGAATTTTTTAGTCGTACACGCAGCCGCCATCTTGAAAAATCAGGACTTCCATTTTAAGGCTATGAGACTTTTGAACATGAAACCTTTTGTACCACCTCTGCCTCTAAAATTCCTAGTTACGGCTGGTACCCGGAGAATTTTGACTGGTATACATTCGTCCGGCCATCTTTGGAGCACCACGTTCTAAATCAAGTCCTTCCTATATTTCCAGGCTATTTGACTTGTTGACTTGAAACCTTTTGTATCACCTCTAAAAAGTACTTGGTTACGAGTGGTACACGACAAATTAAGGCTGTGGTACATATAATACATATAATATATATATGTACCAGCTAACTTTATGATTTCAGCACGCACTCAGAGTGCGGGTGGGCTAAATTTATTCCATAGTTGAAAATAATTCATGTAATTTGTTGTCGTTCAATTACTTGGATTTGGATTCAGTATACGTCTGCACGCAAATAATGGAAGGAGAATGACAATGCAATGTCGTAAAATGTCTCAAAGCCGACACGAATTTTACAACGGACTATCACAAAAACGTCACAGTTCTTTGAGAGGTGTTTCATTTGCTATACATAATCCAAATAAAACTTTCTTTCTTCCCCTTGGAAATGAATGACGCTTTTTCCCTGAGAGAATATTGAGGTAATTAAGAGAGATACTAAAAATCAAAGGCACTAAATTAGGTTAAGCACATGCAAAAACACATATAGCAAGAATGTATACTTATGCATGTGAAAAGGACTATGAAATATATGTAGTATGGATATGGAGAAAGAGAGAGAAAAGTTTTTCAAAAGAAAATCCAAAGAAACTTACAGAAAGGATTGATCAGTGACGACGTCCACCCCAACCATGTCGCAGCTTCCAAGAGATAACCTGGTGAACCTGTTCAAACATCAAAATGTCAAAATCAAACATGATTAAATGTGGGGATAGCTTTAAATTGGAGTCTCTAATCAATATAGGAAGAGAAAGCATTATGACGCCACGTCAATTCAATGCAAATCTAGCACCTGGATTCGCATGTTTCAAAGAAAAGAGAAGTAACTAAAATAAGGGAAGGGGGGGAGGGGAGTAATCATTCTATTTATGGAAACTCTTCATGTTTTTTCTTCCATCACGCCCTCGTGAATGTTTAGTCAAGGACAGAGATAACTAAAAACGAAAAATTAACACATTCTTACGCTTCTATGCTTCGGAAGTCATCAATTCGAATATTCAAATAACTTTCGTAATTTATCGGATCAAGACAGCAAATGAACAAATGTCAGTTTTCGAAATAAAATGTTTTGAAAACAACTTTGAAGATGAATACAATCGAAATTAAAACTTGACAAATCTGAAATTGTGTAATTGTGTATTTTGTTAATTATTATTGAAATACTTATTCCAATTTTACATTGTAAAAAAAAAAATGTAAATGTAAAAAAATAATGAGAGGACATTTGAGAGCTATTGAGCAACTCTCATGTTTTCAAATGTCTGTGTGTATGTACAGAATTTGAGCGTTTACAAAACCTTTTTAAGTAATTGGTCTGTGTAATTTGAATGTAATTTGAATTTGAATATTTGTGAAAGCTGCACGTGTTAACCCTGACTAATCGGAAGATGAGTAGGTTGTCAGTCCTATAAATAAAAGGACACTTGAGAATTCCAACTCACAACAACACATATACAAATCTTTGCCTTCTCGTCGTGCATGTTGCAGTACAGATATATGTGTGTACTGCTGCTTTTAGCACAAGTCACAGTATGACGAACTGTTGAAATCTTCATCTGTTGACTAATTATATTTATTCTTTCCCCCCAAAAATATCGCTTGTATATAGCATACTTTCTGCTCATTAAGTTAACCTTAAATTTTTTCTTTGTATCTGTGAATTTTCGATTCGCCATTCGAGAATTTTGCATCTTGGATGTATATGCATGTCAATTCAATGACTGATGGATTCAAATGTCGACAAGTCTTAATTAAGAACAAATGTAGCTTAATGTATGTAAACTCCATACGGAGTTGGTATGAAAATGAAGTAGTATCTACAAATCTACATGGTGAACGACAAAAAATGTTCAACTCTGAACTTTCGTGAGGTTTTCTCCTGTAAATGTCAAGCATAATAAACAGAATGCGTAGACTAATTTTTAAAACGAACTATACGAATTTATATGTAGAGGAAAGCAAGCTGATGTGGAATTTGCTATGTGCAAACTCAAGGAAAGAATTGTCAACTTCAAATTATCCGTGGAGAAAAGACTATATAGCCAACAAGTTTTACTAACAATCCTATCGTATAAAATAGAGCTATACAGTATGTGCAAAAGTGTATACAAGGAGTAAATTAAAGTCTATATACATATTATAGAAAGACAAAGTACGCACGAATTCATTATATGTATAGAATATATACATGTGCATCGAGAAGATCCTATCGTAATAAGCAATTAACGAATAAACTGAAGGAGTCAAGATTACTAGAGAAATTCTCGCCTCTTCGTCATTCAAAAACTCACTTCAATTCACAAATATACCTACATATACGAAATACGAAATACGAATGACCTTGTTCTATTAGTTAAACTTTTAAGTATGCATTAGCTAAATGCGTATGCTCCTATATACTCACAAGTTTTTTTATTCCTATCGATATGTCCATGTTTACATACAGATCTGTATAAATAATGCGAAAATATATACTCAATCTCTCCTCGGTACACTTTGATGACGTTCTTCTCCCTCTCTATAGATAGTTCAAAGTTTTGACATATTCGCCTAAACCAATTTTATTGGAAGACAGACCACGACTACGAGCAGTCAGTTTTCTCCAAAAATGAGAAAAACTTTATATGAAGACTCAGGATATTTGTCAGCAAGTATTTTTTGTTTACGTGAATTGTATATATGATGTGAACTTTTATCTTTTCCAATCTCTATTTCCTTATTCCTGGAAATGATTTGTAGATGTATAATTGTAGTTGTCAACATGTGTACTCACTGTACAGCATACAGTCGACTCGTATAAAGTGGCAAGCGGAGAGAAATGTGTATGCATACATACGATATACGTACTTGTTAGGAATAAGTATAGGAAAAGAAAGTTTTCGAATAATTTTGGAATATTTCTCACGACTTACAGTTTTCCTATACATCTAAAAACTTCAATTTAGATGAGCATATAGAAATTTGTTGACAATTGACAATCTATTCAAAGTTAAGCTAGTTAACTGATATATTTTGAAGAAAAAAGTAAAACATTTTCGTGTGTCATAATTTAATTAACTCTCGAGTACTCTCTCGACATACAAAATTGAAAATTACGTAGAAAAAAATTGACTTCTCACAGAAAACTCAAAAATACGAAATACAACACCAAATTGGCTAGTGTTCAATTTTCTCCAGCTAGTGCTGGGTTTCCCCTTTTCTCATTTGATTTAGATGGAGATTTTTAATGATGCAATTACAAAAATTCTAAGAACCAAAGAATGCATAACTCTGACAAAATGGCTCTAGTACATGAAATGTATACTTTCGAAGTAGAATTGGAAAACATGAAGTGAGGGAATATATAGAATTTATTCAATAGACATATGCTGGGAAACATAGGAGCATAACTGAATATCTTTTGAACTTGTACGGTTTTTATTTTATTTGCCAACCAAAATTTAACATTGTGTGGTTTCACGACGAAATCATCCTCCAAGTAAATATTCTGTACATCTCTGTCATATTCTAATAACATAAAAGGATTTCTAAGTGAGGAAAAAACCCTCCCTTCGAGTCTCTCAAATACATCAATCTACACCCCGCATAATTATATATAATTATATAATATATTATACCAATTTAAGCTACGATTTGATCTGACTTTGTACCTTGTATGAAAATGAAATTGCCTCACATAAAGTAATATAATGCATACATGGAAAATCATTGAGATGAAATTTTATCAAATTGCTAGCAACTTGTGAAACACCGCAAGGGTATGCATGTATACAAATATATGTACCTACTACAGAAGGAAAATGCTGAGATCAAGTTTAATCTTGATCGAGATTTGATGAGGCTTCAGGGCTCCCTTCTCCATAATTCTCTATAGTATGATATCTTGCCGACTTCTCTACAAGTACCAAAGTTGTACTATAGAATTTGTTCATCCATATGTACATCTGTAAACCCGGCACAACCACTGATTCCACACCCACACTGTTATTATACATACTATGTATCGTATATACCGAGTTCCATCTTAGTCACGGACAAATCAGTAGATACGTATAAGAGATTTGAGGATATTGAGTGGACTGTGTGTGGGAGAGAGAGAGCTTCAAAGGATTTTTTTAAAAACAAGTTCTCTCTCAGCTTTCTCTTACTACGAATTACACATCTCCTTGCAGATCTCGGATCCTACACAATACCAATGCGAAGAATGTTGAACAATTTTTTGGTCTAAGTGAAGGATTTGTTTCGACACAGATGAATGTTGTTTGCTCAACACACCGATAAAGATTGCCTTATAAATTGACGGTAACATGGAGTTTTTTCTTCTTCTCTCCCTATATCATTCTGCAACTATCTGTACAGATACTTCCATTCCTCCAGCCAAACATATACATATTATGTGTATTTATATCATATATACATACAGAGGATTCTTTCACAAATTCACTCTATAGTTTAAGGTTTTTTTGTTACAATTTCAAGACTTCCAGGCTGGGTATACGTGTTTGGTATTGGGAAAATTCTCCGGAGCCAATTATATATTTGCATAGATGCACATCATAAATTTAATTTGTTCTCTTTGAATGTACATCAACGTCAAGCACATATATCCAAACGTCCATACACAGATCTTATTACGCGTGTACCGTACACGCGTAATATGTATCTACGTGTTCACGTTCTCGTATCGTATCGTATCGTTAGTTTCACCGTACATCATGACGTCTGCTGATCACAATATTTTGAAAAGGAAATAAATATCTTATGCAAGTATAGTTATCCCGTGGAGTTTTATTAAGATCCAGTCCGATTAGATTTTTACAAATTTTATCGATTGCAGTAGGCAGTCCGTCCATCCGTCTGAATAATTTACATGGAGCTCGAGTCAAGATTTCTCTAATATACTCAAAGAATTAGTGTAAAGAATTTTTTCGGGATGTGATCTTCCGAATTTATCAAGTTCTATATGAATAAACTCAATAATATGGGAATCAAACTTTGGAAATTTGAGTAATTTTTTTGTAATTAAAATGTGGAATTAAAAAGAGTTTTCCATTTTCATTAAAACGAGGGAAACTGTACATTCTCAACCATAGCCCATAGGAAATGGTAAAAGTGTAAAATATATATAAGTAAATACAAATCGTTTCTTTCCCAAATGACGTATTTCCATTTGTAAATCTTTATATATCGTATTTTTTGTACCGTGCATGTGGAACCATATTTTATGAAACATAAATTAATGTCTCAGCTTATTGAATTTTATATTATTATGTGTATTACTACATAAAATATACAGTGATTGAGAGACACAAAAAGTGTATTGGTGTCATTTGTCAGAGGATTTTAAAATAGATCGACGTGGAAATTATATCATTCTCCCAAAGTTGGAGTCGCGACACTAAATATATATATCTGTACACACAGAAATTATAGTTAAGTACATGAGTATGTATACGATATGTGCATGTAAAAATTAAAAGTGAGCCTCGTTCGTTTAAATTGGACAGGAGTTCCAATTCCGATCGAACACGGCATGAATTGAATTGACTTGACTAATGGATCAAACATTTATAGAATTTCCTGTACGATCGAAATCCAAAGACTACAAGCAAGAGATTAGTCTTAAAGCCCAACGGTATTCGATATTTACAGCAAGCATGAGAATATAAACCATGTAGCCAACAAGTTATTTCAGATCTGAGTGGGACGAGAGACAAGAAAAGTGAGGGAGACAGGAGAGTCAGTAAATGGTATAAAATATAGGTATCAAGTACAAATTTATGCAATGTGTAGTACACATTGTGTATATACAATTCATCGTATTTTCCCAATTCTATATCTAGACCAGAAGAAGATCGTTTGCTGTATGAGCAAGTGTATAATATGTATTCCTGAAGGAAATAGAAAATTCGGTCAAAGTGAAACACGAGACATCTCATCAAAAACTTGATTGCTTCTGTTGATCAAGTGAGACTGGGCTAACATAAACATAATCTGTAAGCTTGTACTTTCACAATGTACTTGAAAAGTGAAGAGCCAGTTTACACTCACTATAATAATATGCATTCCTATATGTCTGAATATGCACCTTTGAAAAGGAAAAGTATAGAAGAAGGCAGGCTTTATTTCAAGTTTTCAGGTATGTATGTATAATACAACATTGTGTATTCATTGTGTATTCATAAATTATAAATAGTATTTATTAAATACATGGCAAGTTTAATATGTACATGAGCTGCCCACTTTTCGTTATCAGATATCACACCCATAGCTACTTCCACATGTACATACCTACTACCTACTTATGTACGTACACCTAGAGTCTAATAAATAAAACCAAGCCGGAGAGAGAGATGTGCTCTTGTACTCTTTTCAATGTTGAATGAACGGGTTGAAATTATTATTAGATAAAAAAATTTGCGGCTTCCCATCCTCTAAATATAGATATCGAGATGACTTGTGTTCCAGCTGACATATAAGTAGGTGTATAGCAAATAGAAAGATCTGGTATGACCTCTCTCTCACATACACATACACATGTTATACACAGTCAATGTCTATATGAAGTGCTTTTACCTCTGTTTTTGTGATTGAGATACAAGACGACGACGAAGTTGAAAACGACGAGGACGAAGAAGATGGTAGAAGCAAAGAGAGTCAATATGTTTGGTTAGGAGTGAGGAGAGGCGATATGGCATTTGTGTGTGGAAGATTGAGACTTTACACTGTCGTATGTAGAAAGTTCAACTCCACTGGGACCGATGAGTAAAAAAGCACAAATAAAGAATGTGCCATCGGAAGATGGTTCAAGATAGAAGGCCAGAGAGAGAGAGAGAGAGAGAGACAGACAGACAGACGAGAGAAAGGGAGTCGTTTCTAAAAGAGCCTATTGTGAAAAGAGTGAGGATATATATTGTTAGCCCGCCCTGTATAGATGCAAGATTGGCCTACATAAAACTAAGACGGCTAAGTTATTCATGAAGTCGCTTCAAAGTTAAATTGCATTTGTTTAATAAGTATTATGAAATGTGATGGTGTTTCTTCTTCGTCTTTCAAATCTTTACAAGACTTCTTACTCGTATAGAATTGCAGCTGTTCCTGATAAATTTCCGAATGTACAAGAGGGAAGAAAGAGGAAGTAGCAGACCACCATAACAACTGGCACCGGCACCTTTGAGGTTCTCTCTCTCTCCCATACTTTCCCGGAGGTTGCTCAAATAATTGTATAAGAGGAACTAAGAGGATCTGAAATCCAAATACTCATTCTTCTGCCCAAAGTTCTTTATGTTCTAAACCCTCTTGATGATATTATTATTTCTTATTATTACTTCTTCTTCTTCATCATCGTCATCTTCCGCTGAAAATGAAGCCAACTCATAATAAATGTCCATTTACCTATACATAATTTCTTATCGATATATCCCCAAAATCTCTACTTCATCAAATCTCGAATAATACCTACAATAATAATATTGTAGTATTTTCAAAAGTCTTTCAAGTCCCTGTTCGACTTTTCTCTCTCTGTCAACTAATACTGTCTAATACCTCTGACTTTATCCTACATTTTTAGTTATATCCCTTTTCCCCTCTGCTCCAAGTCACATTATAATTCTGGCGAATTCTCTTTTCCATGCATTGCAGCTGGTAATATTTTAACTGTTTTTTTCCTTCTCAGCCGTATCTCACGAAAATGTCTAAGGCTCATGACATTCTTGGAAATGTGTAACAGGTGTTTCCTCTCAAAATGTGTACATTCGAGAGTGTACAAACGATGTTTCATGTCATTTCCAATTACCTATTATGAAGCTAGATTACATGTTTAATTAGGGATAATCTCCAAACTACCATCATTTTGAACGTTACACGGTTTTTGCATTTTTTCCCCAGTGGATTCTAAATTTAATTTATTTAAATTCCACGGGGGAACGTGATTGTGGATTGTGAGTAGAGGAGTCGGACAAAAAGGACATACATTCAAGGAATTTTTGAAATCCACAACAACAGTTTTTATTTTTGAACGTCGAGAAAGATATATTAAGCGTACCTGGCCATAATGCTGCTGTCACGTTGAGAGCAAAAAAAGGTAGCCAGAGGCCAACAAACGCGAAGAATACCACGCCAAGAACCTGTAAAAGTAATTAATTAATCGAATAATCAGTCTCAACTCATACATTTATAATCATTTAGATTCTACCATATAATTCATTTTATTGTAGTTCAGAAAAAAAAACCCCTAAAAATTAGTTTGAACATTTCTAAAACCCCAAAGGTAATTTTAGAAATTGAACGTTTTTTTTTTCTTCTCTGTAAATTTGAATGAAATGAATTTGCTGTAAGGCCATTGCCATTGTTTAAAGTTGAAATAAGGATAATTTACCTACTTCCTGTGTTGAGCGATGAGCTCTAAAATTTTCTAAAATACAATCTTGTCTGTACAAATATGTGAACAGAGGAATGTTGTGTGTGCGCGCGTAGGTTTATTACATTACACACGGATTTCTAAGTATATTTATTCGAGTTTCTCCTTATGTTTCCGCTGCAGTAAAATGGTTTTACTCATTTGTATTTTCTCCAGTATTCTAGGGAAACGAGTACATCTGGTATACAGAAAGGAGAATGAGAGTATAGGAAAGTGAGAAAATGAGAACTGATTGTGCGAGAAGATATAAAACTGGAGGAAGTTGTAGGAAAATCCAAACTATATACATATAAACTAATAACAGAATAACTGAATTCTGTGAAACCCTTCCTTCCAACTTAATTTACTACAGCACAGGAATTAATCGTCGTAGAAACTCTATAACCACAACATTAAAATAAACCATGTTTTACTTATCGTTAGACTTTGGAAACTATATAGTTGGCGTATCTATCCTTCTCCTCAACTTAGACTTGAACTTCCGGCACTGGATATTAAAATTAGTCACAGTCCTCCAAGCACTCATAAGTAATGAGAAAATATCTGACCACACTATTATAGTAAATAATTTGATAGCTTCATCATCTTGTGCTTACCATAAATCCTTATGACCATGGCCTTTAAAGTTTGTATAGCTATTTTTGGAAATATTTATTTCTAAATTTGTGAATTATAAATTATAAATCTGTTGGTGAAAGCATTGTCTTCCTCATTTTGGATGATGGTTTTACTGGGTTGGATTAACGATATCATTTATGCATCTTGTGTACGGAAGTAATCGGTATGGGAAAGCAAAACAAAAACTATGTGCATTCCTTCATAGCCTATATACACACAGTTATTCACGATGCTTTGTTTTTGTCGTTCAGTTCAAGCTAATCCTCGTTGACGTTGCTGATAACATGATGCAGAGAAACTCATGTGTACAGTGTACACCAATTCATTTCAGGGTCAAAAATTCAATATCAAAGTAAAAGAGTTTTAATATGTATGAGTAAACACGTACACCGATGCATGTACACAGATTTGGATTTCCTTATTCTTAATTTAGAGACGAGTTTCTAAGGGTATAAGACCATTCCGTATACGTAATATGAATATGAATTGTATCTACTTTGACATTGCAAAAAACAAACGAGTACTTACTTTTGTAGCTTTTCGTTCCGAACGAAGAATTCGACGATTTGAAGCATTCTTGGAAAGACTATATTATTGGAAAATTATTATTACTTAGCAAAAAAATTCTTGATTGACAACATAAATTAAGTATATTAGTTTTTGTTGCAAATGTTTTGTTTAGAACATATAATCTGTACATAACATTTAGTAAATACTGGATTATTCATACCGTGCGAGGAGACGCCAAGAAGCTCGTGACACGTTCTCGTCATTCTCGTGCCAGTATTTTGCCGGTGACGCTGAAAAAAAGATGACACCAGAAATTCTTGTTTAGTTCGTGTTTCCTTCGGACAAACAAATGGAGATCAAGAAAATGCGTGCATGAGACCTTTCTGATGTGATTAGGTATATACAAATGCCTGTCATTTTTCTCCTGCAATATTGAAGTACTCAAAAGATATGACCTACATAAGGAATCCTCTTGACCGCAGTTTTTCGTCTGAAGTACATATACAGTAGGAAAGTAAAAGTGGGGAAAGGACAGTGTCATTTGATTTCCTCCTACGTAAAATAAACATGTACAATATGTTTATGACATTGAATTTGTAAGCAGTACCTATAGTTTTTCTTTTTTTTTTTCGCAGGAAAACAGTTACTTGGCATTTGTATGAAAAATTTATTCTGCCTTGTGTAGGACAAGAACAAAAAAAAATTATCGGTGACGTGATTTATGGAGGGTACAAATTTGAATACGAATATATGTACTTACATCTGTATTCTGTACATATATGTATATACACTCGAATATATACGCTGTATATTTTCCATTATGTCCACTAACGTTTCTTATGTTTATGCTCCGGAATAGAAAGAAGTTGTTGGTGTATACCATATGGTGCTATTTTTGGGTAGAATTTGAAGAGCACGATTCTGGATGAGGATTTGAGTACAACTAGGGCATATAATATATACTTCACTATTCCATCCACTCATCCATTCCTACATGGCTAATTCCTACATGATAAAATACACCGAGATTGGGCGCTTATAGTATGAAAACAACTCTTGCTCGTCACACATACGGATACAAGTTTTATTTCAATATACCTATAGTACAATTTCAAGTACACACTCAAACTGTATCTGTACATGGATGGATTATATTATTGAACAATCCCCAGAGTCTCACAAATCACATGTCTCAAATACTTTGCTTTAACGAGTTGAACTTGCGATTCCATTTCCTTTCTAGCTGTCTACCTTTTGCCATTTGCAATCGTCAGGGATTTTCAGTACTTCGACATATACCCAAGTACGTGAAATGCCTTTCTTTTATACTTTGAACCAAAACATGTATTTTCTTCCTATGCTTATATAGGTACAAACGCATTTATAAATGAGCATGGCTATTTTATTTTCCGTATTGCACTCTCTATCTCTACACTTCTACGTACTTACATAGACGAAATCATACTCCCGTTTCATCATCATTTTCATCTTTAACTTAAGGAGCAAATTAAATGTTGGCACACTGGAAATTTTCGTGTAGACATTTAATAATATATGTTAGTTGCAGTATGCACTTCCTCCATCCAACATTAGTTTTCATGAATGAGAAATTTGTCAACGTTCGAATTCAGTCCACAGAGAACCGGAATTCTCTCAATAAATATATAAATGTCAAATCGGATGAAACGAATGCAATACGATAAAACCAGTGGTTTTAAACCACAACTATGGAATTAAAATGTCAACTCAGTTTTCAAAACTATCTAAATGCTAATGAGTTTCATTGATATCGATTAAAATATAGGTTAGATCAATCGGATGGTGTTTTAGTAATCATCATAAACAAAGACTATTTACATATGCAGTTACATTTTCAACAAACAATAGAATTTGCGGACGTTAGTACAGAATACAGAAGTACCTCTATTTTCTCTCTTATGTAAATAGATTTTACATACCTACACTATCCTTTTTGAGGGGAGAAGACAAATCTCCATGTACACAACCTGTCAAAGCCATGGTGAACAGACTTTTTGAAGTCATTCATTAATGAAATTGTGACTGCACATCTTGTGAAACAATCAGTCTCCATTCAAACTGTTGAACAATTTTTTGCTTTCCATATTTCTTCGATTGAAGCTGCTTGTGCAAACGAAGTTCTAAATTCTAATCATGCCCCAAGGAGTAGTGTTTTGTATATTTAGGTAAACACGTTCACATAATAGAATTTTTCCTTAGAACGTGTCTGCTATGAGAACGTATTTTTGCGTAAACTCGTCTTCCAGGAAAGAGAAGTACATATAGAAAAGTACTTCCTTAATATTTGATTTACATCACAATTTAGGACATTCCTAAAACAGGAATTAGTTCCTTCAATTTTTCTTTACTTTGTTAGATTTCTTGAACTACCTTGCGGCGAAAGAATTATATGTGAATATGCCTTCTGACTAAGCAGCATCTGCATCAGAATTGTACTTTCATATGTATGAACGTTGTCTTGGCATTGCGTAAGGTTCGGGGAAAGCTGTTGAGTTACGAATTTGTACTCTGTATTGCTTATGTTGAAAGAGCATATCCATAAATAATTCTACATGTCCCGGAAACGCAACGTAATCTATACAATTAATAATAATAATTACTAGAAGGAGCTTATAGTATCATTTTCAGTCAATTCCTGATCTCAACATTGAATACGTCTTTAAATTCCCCAAGTTTTTGCATGGTCGGGAGTAACTTGTAATTTGTATTAAGCGACTCTGTACTTTTGGCCTCTCAAGAATCTTGCGGTATGACGTGTTACTATATAGTTAATTATTATATTCTAACTACAAAATCCTTGTAATTCTCTTTTTGATTGGTATATTTGGCATCTATTCCCAAAATAGACATTTACAATTCCATAGTAAATAATTACGAATGATCGTTGATGAAAAATTGAAGGTACTAAGTACAAATAGTAATATGTATGTGAGGGTGGTGTGGTGCAAGTCCTTGTATACTCTTTCTTTGCTGTAATATCTGTATATTGTGATGCTACGCTATGTTATGACTTGGGCTTATGAATATGGGGGGTTTTCATGACTTTGGGAATTCTCGAAACTTGATAAAGCGGTTAAATGTTACAAAAAATTTATATTGGAGTGAGAAATGAGAATGATGGAAAAGGTTTTTTTTTTCTTCCTTTTTTGCCGGAGGGAGTCAAAAAGGTACAACAGAGGGAAATATATCTCACACCCGCAACTCCGTTTCTGAACAAGTCCAAGTGAGATTAAAATACGCACATATATATATATAACTATGGATTGGCGATGGAGAGGAGGGGAGAGAAAGTACAGAAGCGATTAGAAAAACTGAAAAGGTTGAAAGACGTGGAGAGACGATTAAAAGAAGGAAGAAAAGAGACGGGACGAGAGAGTGAGAGTGAGAAAGAGAGAAAGGGGGAAATAGAAATGTGAATGTGAATAGTCGTCTTGGATGTTGGATGGGATGGAAATGTCTGCATGAAATCCCCCTCAGTCTATTGACATTGAGTTGCAAACAAGAATGGAACGGAATGGAATGAATAAAAAGAAAAGAAGAGAAAGTAAAGTAGAAAAAAGAATCCATGTGTGTGTGGGAGAGAGAGAAATAGAGAGGAAGTGAAGAGGGTTTGCTGTTGGTGGTGGGTAAAAGTAAAAGTAAAAGAGAAAGATTTGGTGAGGGTGAGGCTACGCTAGTATATATAAGTAAATATATAATAAACTTATGTAGTGGGTATATACGTTTAGGAGAGGAATTATTAGTAGAACTTGATTTATGTTTTGCACTCACAGCTGGTTCTTGAGGCAGGAATTTGGTAATCAAAGCTGGTCAAAGAAATCGATGCAGTCTTGTTAGTCTTGACTTTACAGGTATTGTTTGGTGCAGAGAGTTGGTTATTCGTTTCCTTTACGGTGGGATTTGTTGTCGTTGTTGGGGTTACGACGGTGGTGTGATGCATTGTGGTGAGGGCATTATTTTGATGATTCCCCCCACCCCCACCCTCTCCATCTCCACCCGCTCCTCGACATCTCCATGTGGCAATTCGCTTCCGTTTCAGTCTTGAAACGGAAGAATTCTCCTCGTTCATCGAACACAGTTCACAACTGAAGGAAGAAGAGTCCGTCTCTGTACTTACCTGTTGACCAAATACTTGGTCAGTACATGGCCCTGCAACCCAAAGAAAAAGATCATTCTTCATTATGCCAACAAAGTCGTACATTTACAGATACATTTACATCTACATCTACATTTACATTTACACTTACACGTACACACGTCTTCCCACAGTGTGGGACCCACACGTATCAACAACTACTTCCTATTATTACCATACAAACATGCACACACACAACACCACATGCAACGATCACTACTCTTACTATATGGTGACTTTTATCTTTTCTTCATTTATTTTTCCTGGTTTTTTTATTCCCAATAAAGGCAGTAAGATAAATTTAAGCTCATCCCCATGCCACGCACAATAGTTTTCTAATGTATTTAGTTTCAATAGAAACCTCATTACTGTTGTCAAACTATTCCAAATGTCTCCCCTGTGTACTCTCAACTCCTAATTATTTAATAGACCCCCCGTTATCCATGCATGTACCTTGTACATACTATACTCATGGCAAACCCCCCACAAAATTGACAGAATAATTTATATAGGTATGTGTAGACTATTTGTTTTGTATGAAATGTATACGCACTACTGGAAAGGAAAAGTGAAAAAAAAAAGTTTTATACGCGTAACTCACGCTGCAGCCGCCTTTTCAAAGGAATGGAATAGTTTCGTTCAGGCATCCGGAGCGGATGCTTCCGCAAAAGACGGACAGTCAGCGCTGTGGACATTTAAAATTTTTTAATAACAATCTACAAATTACATACAATCCTTGGCAAGAGATCGATAGTATTTATATTGTGTATTCATTCTATAAGATAAATTGTACATAAATACGTATATAGGTAAAGCTATATATACTCTGTATAAAATAATCCCATGTTGGAAAGTTACCATAAGTTGCGACCATGGTAAGAAGTGGAAGATAAAAACATACAAGAGAGGCCCATACTCGATACGCAACGTCAGGAATGACACACTGACCTTCCACCAGTACAGAGTCTTGCACCTATCAAATCAACAATGAAAAAAAAAACCATGTACTTGAAAAACAATAATGAAAGGACGGAGAGGGGAGAGAGAGAGAGAGAGGAGAGAAAGTCTCGACATGGATTTGACTTCTGACAAAAGGCTTCTTCTTGAGATTTGATGATTTCAAGGATTCTGTTTAGGATAGAGATGGAGGAGGGAACCACTAAAGACAAGAAGCATCTCGTGACTCGTGATTCAGACTCATTAGTACTTTGATTAAACTCTCTCCCTCTCTCCCACTTGAACTCGTGTGTGTGTACGTAAGAGGTTGCATGGCCTGTGCAATTAATAGAGGCCCTTTCCATTCCTTTCATGTTCCTCCGTACTAAATCACATTTATAGATTGTGCGGTTCCCAAAAGCCATTCTCTCTATTCTCTCTCAACTATACAGTAAGAGAAAGTTTAGAGAGTGTATTAGACTGAGAGCCACCCTCATAAAAAAAATCCTTTACTTTTTCCATACCTGATTTTTTTTTTAACTTTCCCTATTCTATCGTATACTTCCACGTGTTTCTGAACCTCACCAGAACGATCACAATCTTACATATATACATAGGATTTACTTACATGTGACTAATGATTTGCAAATACTCTATGAAGGGAATAAAAAAAGGAGAGGAAGAAGGTCAGTAGGGAAATAAAACACAGTGGGAGGGAAAGTGAGACGATTTGGGATTCTCCCTCCCTCGCTCGCTCTCTCTCTCTCTCTCTCTCTCTCTTTTTCTCGGAATGTACACATAAACATCTGGTAGGGTATTTTTTTGTAGTCTTACATAATTTATAATGATTTCATTACCTGAGCATACTTGAGACAAAGTGAGATTGGAAGGAAAAGTGCTGTAATATATATATGGTAAAAAAAATATGTTAGAAACAAATTAACAGATGATTACATGGCTATATGTATTCACAAGCAGACGAAGGGCATTTTATTAATAAATCCTTTATTGTTTATTTAAAAAAATAAAATTACCTAAAGAGACGGCGGCGAACCAGACAAAGAGAATAGTAACCATAAGTCTTGAACGAGATTTCTCACGACCGAACCTCCATGGAAACCTACAAAAATAAATAAATAAATAATTATGAGCACTATTTGATTTCCAACTTTTACACACAGTTTTCATTTTCAATTTTTAAAAGCAGATACGGAAGCGAGATAACAACAAGTTTTTTGTTCGGTATCTTCTGGATTCTACTGAAAAGACAGAGAGAGAAATAGATTTGGCGTTTCAACTTTACCTTTTCCTTTTACACACAAATCCATAACATTTTAGCTCGCAAGCTCATATGTAGAATGAATTGGCAAGTAGAATTTGAACTCAATAGAAGAATAAATGTGATTTATTATATTGCACGCCCTAAAATTTCTTTGATGAATGCTTTTCCAAGTTTTCAATGAAAACGAATAAAAACTCGTGGATTTTATCATTGACTTATTTATTACTCTTTCCTCTCGTGATTCCATCTTTCTCTCATTTGCTCCTTTTTAACTCCCTCTCACTCTCTCTCTGGTTCATATATTTGACATTTTGATGTAGAGATTTGAGCCTGAAATTTTAAGGTTTCTGATTGCAAGTTTTTTTAAAAATATTACCAGTACTCTGACTTTGTCCATGGAAAAGGGAATTTGAAAGCTGTACCGTGAATTAACCTTTGAATTAGTCTTCCTATATTAAAATTGGAGTACAAGTACATATCGTCTGTTAAGTTCACAAACGAACTATAACGATTTTCCTTAATTTGCGGAAATGCTACTAGTTCGCCCGTCTTTGTGGGTAAAATTCTGAAAAAATTCAGAGTGACAGAAAAGGTCATGGCAGACAATAATGTCGAAGGACCCAAAGCTCCATCTCCAGCCATTTGACCTTTGGAGCAGGTCAACGAAATTAAGGAAAATAATTACAGTTCGTTTGTGAACTTAACAGACGATATGTAATAAGATTAGTTGGCTATGAAATGGTATTTTTGCCTTTTAAATCCCCATTGAAACAAAAGTAAGTATTGTACGTTTGACTGACAGACTAAAAAGAATGTAGACTCAAAATTTGATTTGCTAGATAAAATATCGAAAATAATGTGAGAAATATATGGTTATCAAAATGTTGGGAAGTTTATTTACACCTGTTTTTTTGTGTGTCGAAGTCTATTTCTGCGTATAAATAAGCGGACTATGAAGGTTTTAATGTATAGAAAATTAAAAGGAACTTGTTGAGGGGGAATAACGTCTCGTACCTTAAACTCAAGTATCTATCAACGGATAGTGTGGCAAGATGTAAAATGGAGGCTGTACAGAAGAAAACATCGAGGAAAAGCCAGACAAGACAGCCGACGCCACCACCAAGTCGCCAATTACCTAAAATCAATTTCAACAGATTTCAACAAATTGAGTCTTGTGTGTCATAAATAAATACGAGTATTTGTGTATAGTCTCTTGCTTTTTTCACTGCTTATTTAGTGTAGGGGCAAAAAAAGAGTCTTCTTCCCTCTCTCTCTCTCTCTCAAAAAAAAACGGCATACGATATACATTTTGATAAATGTCTTCAAGTCTTTATAAATACAAAATTTCATGCACAGATATTACTGACAATGACGTTTTGAACTTTTGACTGCTGCTTGTAATGTAATAAATAACATAATGTCTTCCATACGAGAAATTGCATAATAAGCAAATAAATCGATTAATCATTAATGCAAATATTTTTTACTTCAATTTTATTCATATACAATTTGACTGGATAAATCATTTCTCATCAAAAAAAAAAACAAAATATAGAAAATAAAAAAAATTATCGTTAAAATCAGTTTCAGAGATTTTTTGATTGATTAAACCTTGTATGTATACTTAAGCTACAGATTGAATAAAAAACAGAAATGTATTTTTATTGATTTAATCGGTTTCCTTTCAGGATTTCCATCTACATCTTTAGCCACGTTTTAATGGTTTGGAATTTGGGATCGAGAAATTCAATACGAAATGGACTGGAAGTAAGAGAGCTCATGAAATAAATACATATATATATTTATATATATATAAAGGAAATTGTTTTAATACTTGGAAATGCTCCGAATTTTGACACATGTATACAAATCAGGAAATAAAACAAAATTCACTTTGAATTGGTTTGGTACAACTATGATCATAGTAGAGAGAGTATATAGATATTTTAATATTTCTGATTGAAATGTACATGTACGGATGTAACAACCATTCACAAGCACACATTCTCAATTCATATATACAAACGACCTTTTACTTTCCACACTATTCCACACCACCAACTGGCAGCGACTATCTGTACATTTGTACATAGGTATACATACTTATATCGTATGCAAGGGTTGATGTATGGACAGGATGTATTTTATGTGAGTCTAGTAAAATCATAATCGAAATCGAAATTACGCACAAGCGATAAATTGGATGACTACTGAAGAAAGTTGAGTAGTGAGCAGACATCAGTGAGCAAATCCTACCTACATTCACTGAATGTCAATAATATGCCCCCCATAGTCCACTGCCATACAGCATACACACAATATGCATATGCCGTGTACAGACACAATATTATTTCATCTTTCCATCATCTACCTACTTCAATTCCTTCAATTTCCGCATACATATGACATAATGAAATTCCCTATTGGGAAAACCCTGTGTGTTTTTGAAAATCTTGAAAGTCCTGGAGAGGGAAATCAGACAAGCAGATAGACATGTATTTATGTGTTGTGTTGTGTTGTGTAGGTACACGGTTTGTAGTTTCTCTACTCTGCTAAATCGCATGGAAAGGCTGTCAATGTCTCGAGTAATTACTTATGCTCTTATGCATAGGTACAGGATGAAACACAGAAATTACGATATCCGTATGTATGTACATTGTTGTGTTGTGGAGAGACTGTGAGTAAAAAGTAATCCAACTTTAAATTAAGTGAAATATATATATGTAACCCTTGTCGGTACTTCAGTACACATTTCTCCACAACTGGTTTGCCATTCATCAATGTTGAGTTATGTTATATAGGATGATCAGGATTAAATGAGGTGGAACAGATAACAGGATTAAAATAATTAATTCAATCCAACTTTTATTGAGAAATAAAAACTTTCACTCTAACTTTTCTAAATGGTACATGCAATCATTTCAAATGTATTCCGGGAAACCCACAAATTTATTTTTTACACACATTTATATATCTCTCTGTACATAGCTGTTTTTATCTATTTCTATCCTAGAGAGAGTCTTAAATTGCACGATCACGGGGAAAATGTATACCTTTCTCAAAACAAATTGATCCAAAGGATGAGGCGTAAACGAATGGAATACCAAAGAACAAAGTTAATGGGTCAGAGGAATACAAACTGCATCCGTGAAGAAGGAAAGTATGTGTATATATGTACATGTGAATACACAGGGCTTAATGGAATGCAAGTTGCGTGACTAAGCCACAAAAACCATACTGGAATTTGTAATGAGCCCACAAGTCTTCCTTTCCGTTATGCACATGCACACATAAACTCATGAGCATTCCTCAGAAAAATTGTTATACTATATTTTATGTAGTCCAACTCAATTCATCTTCTTTTACGGTATTCCCTCACGTTTAATACCACACATTCACTCAGGTTTTCAACCCTTTCTTGATCCCTTTATTCTGTTTCTGGAATTCAATGGGTTCGTTCCTATTTAATTTCACTAATCTTCCTGTCCCAATAATAACGTATGAAATTGCAGATTACAAATTACAGGAACTATTTGATAAAAACCATGAGAGCCGTGGGAATTAATTTAATTGGAAATCTTTTAATTAAAAAATTAAAATTACACACAAAGCCACGAAGGAAGGTATTGTGTGTAATTACTGTTAAATTACAATTTCTATTAATGAATTACAAATTAAAGTCAAATTTGAAAGAGAATCTGGCCGTGAGAAAATTTGATAATTGAGGGATATGATGGCAAAAAAATTCAAAACGTTTTATTCAAAGAAAATCCTAAAAGTATAGTAGAAATGTACAAAATCCTGCTCAGATTACAAATTATAATTCACATAAATCTGAATATTTTTGACTGGCAAAGAAATTAGATGGCTTCTCGACAATGTTCTTCTTCGTCTTCTCACTTTCTCTCTCTCTCTCGGAGCACATTAGAAAGATAATTAATACAGTCATTTGGTATTCGCCAGAGATTCTGATGAAACCGAGTAAAAGTGGGATTTCAAACCAAAATATGCAAACGTCACCACTTGTCACAGAAAAAGACAAGTAAGTTACAAAGCCAAACTTCATACACACTCTCTCCTTTTGTACATGTACAGATAATACAAGTACAGGGGGTAGCTGGCCATGTGCAGCTAAAAAATATCAGTGTGCTCTCTCGTTCTCTCGCACTCAAAGTGTCTCAAAGAATGTAAAAAAGCACTTGAAAACGTGCGACATCCTTCGAAATGTTCAAAATGTCTTTACAAGAAAAAACGGGAAAATCCCCGTTGAGAGTTCATATTCGGTTCGGTTCTCTCTCTCGCTCGAAAAAATATTAAAGAGGAAAGTAATTCCCGAATGTCTGAATGAGTGTCTTAATGCTCAGATTAGCACGTGGACATATTGAGAAATGACATTAATACTCGTAAGTATCTACATCTACATGGATGTGTGTATTCAGAAGGATTCTGGCTGGTTACTAGAATTCACGGGGGAGAATGGCAAAATGACTGTATTCATTGCACACGTAAAGACGTGATATGATGGATATTGCACGGAGGAATTACAGCTTGTAGTTACACAGACTAAGAGCCTACACAAGTAGAATACTAGAACATGTTGTTTATGCTACATCAATTCTATGATTGCCATTCATATTCAACTCTTTTGTTACTTACCTATACCTAAATAGTACAGATAGTTGATATGAACACGAGTCTTATATTTCTTGTTCAATTTCCCTACCTATAAAATCATCACAACTCTACACACAGACACAACCATCGACACTAACATATATACTGGGCGAGAGATGAACCACGAGATAACGCGAGTAAAGTAAAGATAGAGAAAAGGGGGGAGAGTGAGGGGATTCGCATATTCATTCTATTTGCCCATTTCTATGCTCTGCTCCTCGAATTACACACAGTCTCTAATTTTAATTTCATCAAGTTATCTCGCTCTCATCTCATAAAGCTAATTTCTCATCAGGTCTCCATCTCTCTGATCCATCTCAGTTCCAAAGTCGATACGGTAACTCTCTCCCTCTCTCTCTCTCTCCTTTCCCTTCTACAGATTTCTCTCTCAAATCTAAATACGGATAAGGTAAAGCGGAGCTTCTTTCCTTCCAACTCCTATAGTCATTCAATAAATTCTACACTGATTACTATCTACTGTCTACTATTTTCCATTCTCCATATATCAATACACACTAACACAGCCTACAGCTTTCAGCTCACATTCTATAAATGCAGGCCAAAATATGTTGTTTGTAGTGCGCGTACAGACAACGAGAAATACACAACCTTTATACGCATTTCCAACGTTATTATTTTTGTTCCATGGAGTATTTCAAACGTGCTTTGTACGATCATCCATGATGTATTGACTAGAAGGAGAAAAGACGGCCGAGCTCCAGGGTACACATCCGAGTAGGTAATATAGGTATACGCATATATATATATACATACTCCATGGATTTCCGAACTAGCACAACACCGACACACACATTTCGAGAATCAATCTCCGCAGTTTTCTGTCAAGTCATTACATAAGGCAAACGTGTCTCGGGCAAACATTTCAATCTAGGCAAATCTGTCTGCCTAGTTTTCTTCCCTGCCAACGTTGACACGATGTCACCGCTCATCTTAATAAAATCTCTGTATGTTCATCCCAACCTGTCTCTCTGTTTCACTCACTCACTCTTCGCCTCCTATACTTACCGTTACCTCCTGCTCCTCAACTGCAATCAAAGAAGTGGAGAGAGAGAAAAGGGACTTTGTCTGTCTGTTACTGACGTACCTACATGAATACTTGACGACTGTCCACACACACACACACACAGATTGTGCACAATAGTCATGACTATTCTCAATGACAAAGATGTGACGTGATGACTGTGACGTGGAGGAACTCGAGTTGAGAATCATTCCTGAATGTTCATGATGTACCATTTATTCGTTACTCTCCCACTTTCTCCAACTACCCGAATGTATATTGCCACTCCAGTTGTTTCCCCCTCAATTGGATCATGTGGGAAGTTTGCAATTTTCAAAAAAAAAATCATACATTTAAATTTATATTTATAGAAATCCAGAAATAAACTGGAGAGAAGGGAAAAAAGAAAACGAATCCTCGTCATCCTGCCCAACACTTCTACTTTCTCTTACTCTTTTCTTTTCCTTGAATATCCCTGCGAGTGAGAGAGAGAGAGAAAAGACTGGAGAGGAAAATGATATCATGTACATGCCACTCCACTCTCAAGTACATGGTGTGCTCTGTGCACAGAGACATTCTGCATTGGAACATGACAGCCGACAGAGTCAGCCAGAAAAAGAAAGAACAACTAAAGGCAAAGCAAAGGCGTTGTCCATGAGATGAGATAAGAGAGGCGAGAAGAGATGAGAAAGAAAGAAAGAAAGTTGGGGGGGGGGGGGGGCAGTTCATTTGCCGTGAGAGAGAGAGAGAGTTCTGAGTGTCGTATGGTCTTACATCTCAAGTGTGTACGGCAGTACTCACCATGGCATCAACAAAACTGCACAACACATTAAAATAAATTACATTTCCGTTTCACTTCCACGCAACCTTTCTCGTTTCAATTCCCTTTTGCCTTGGAAAATGTATAAAAAAATGACTTGTACGGTAATTTTGTCTCGTGTCTCGTACTGGTCCTCTCTCTGTCTCTCAGGTATTTTTTTATAAACGTTAAAATTTAAAATTGCTTTCCCCTGCTTCCTGTTTCGTTTCATTTACTAGGAAGCACAATTTTTTCGAGAGGTCTTTCGTTTTCCTTGGTGTGTACAAAATACTCCAAGTTTGGAGCACTTACGTCTTACATAGTGAGGACTGTGGGCATTTTTACTAAATTATGACGTATGTTATAAGTACATATGATAATTTACATGCGTGACGTATTTATAAGCAGATATAAGCTGCACAAACTTTACATAAAAGTATGTGATAGGTAACCAAAGTTTTTTTTCTCCCATTGGATATGCTGCACTAAAAATGGATTTATGTGTCAGCAGTTGACGGGTTTTGAAACTTTTTTTGAGCACTGATGTATTCGTTGGAGGGAACGTTTACGAGAGAACTGTGCGAAGTCAATTCATCAATAATTAATATGAGGCACTTATCCTGAGGTCTTTAAAACTATAAACTTCAAGTGTCCATTTAAAAGTTTTTTTGTCGGCAACGCTTCGTTCCTTTTCCTTTTTTGGTCACCACATGAGTCCAGAAGGAATAGAATTTCAAATAAAATTTACATGTTTGAAATCCCTTTTTTGCATGTTTATGATCGCTCTATTACTTTCCTTTGGAATTCCCCCGTTTACAAATTTTTTTTATTATAAAAAAATATCGACAGGAGAGAAATTCCCGTTTCTTCAACAAAACAAATGAACAAATTGGAATGGACCTGAACAAAAAAAGTTGTGGAGAGGGAAAATTTCCATTCAGTTCCATGGAAATTTGCATATAGAAATGTTTGAGCGCAAAAAAAATCCATGTGGCAGTGGCAGTGGCAGTGGCAGGATGTGAGAGATAAAGAAAGCGGTAATGTCTGAGTGTGTGAGAGAGAGAGAGAGAAAGAAAGAGAGAGAAAGAATGTACATTGTGCAATGCAAGCAAGAAATTCTCCATGAAAATTCACAACGGTTTTTAAATTCAACATGATTTTTTATGAAATTCTCTTCCGTACTTGTGTGTTTTCCCTGTTCTTTTCCATACAAATGTACATTCCCTGTACTACCTTGAGAAGAATTGGAGAGAATGTAGGTTGACTCAGAGCTGGAGATTGAGGAGACATATGTTTGGTATTCTTCAGGTCTCTTGAGTAATCCAACATGTGCTATACAGAAGAAGGAGGAGGAAGAAGCAGCAGCATCAGCATTCAAAATCAATACCTACAGATACCACCGTGTGTCGTACATGTGACTTGTTCAATGTACACAATTTCCAACTTTCCTCGTTCACTTTCACCGTTTTTACATTGACATCACACGTGCAACGTGCAGGTCAGCTCACCAGCAGCAATGAAGAATGAAGAACATTCCATCCTCAATCAAATCGCTCTCGGCCATTTCATGTGTAGGTATATTCAAGAAAATAAAAATAAAATAAAAGAAGAAAAGAGAAGACGAATAGAAAGAAGAGGGGAAAGTCTACTTTGGACGACTTTGTTTCCCCTGTGGTTTATCCCTTCATCTTAATCTTATGTCTTGGGTTTGGATTTCATCATTTATGCATGGAATGTGATATATGTATAAGCGTTAGAGCGATTCCCCAATGTACCTACATGACTCTATTTGTATGAATCCTTCCTCCTAATTTACTGTCTTTACACACAAAGATACACAATTCGAATAGGATTCATAAAGATATGAAGAAAGAGTCGGTACTCAAAGTCAAAGTGAAATCCACCGAGATGAGAGAGTACAAAACTACAAACAAAACTATTGTTCATCGTATTCCATAAGAAAATTACAATGCAACTTTCAACTTCTTTGTGCTGACGTTCACATTGAGTGTGCGAGCGAATGAACGTAACACAATATTTTTTCTTCCATATACAATTCCCTCCCTATTTATAAAGAGCCTCTCTCTCTCTCTCTCTCTCTGTTTCTCTCTCTTTGTGCAGATATGATTTGTCTTTTTAAGACGCTCTTATTTATGATATAAACTGACATGAAAATCATTTTTTTCTCTTGTCCTTACATTTTCATGATACACAATGTAGATGTAGTATTGCCATTGGAAATAATCATTGGTTTCCCCCTGTAAATGGACTTTTGCGTATATTCACTCCGACTTCAAATGTATGCGTATCATTGAATTCTACGTCTTTGTCAATACAATACTAAAAAAAGAAGAAACTAAAAATAAAACTTGCTGTGATTACACAACATTTCAACTTGTGTGTGCAGACGACACACTGCAAGGAATTAATTAGAGGTTGTTAGCTCTTGTTTAAAGGGGAATGTGAATTCTAAGGAAAAGATGTCAATATTCCACCTTAA
Source organism: Gisinianus flammeolus (assembly GCA_034699125.1). NCBI lineage: Eukaryota > Metazoa > Arthropoda > Collembola > Symphypleona > Katiannidae > Gisinianus > Gisinianus flammeolus. Next base: position 11,428 of record JAIUND010001370.1, on the reverse strand, counting down.
ATACATTTAGGATTTGGAACATAACCTTTGAAATTCAAATGTTTATGACTATTGTTTATTTTCAACCTTGCTAGTACGCTACAGGAAATACAAATAATGGTTTAAGTAGCAGTGATTTTTTTTTAAACGATGACTTGACGAGAAAGTAAAACAAGGACAAAGTTCCATGTGATCTCGGAAATAATTCTTTTTTTCCCCATTTGAACATCAACATGGATAAATTTGACTGAAATACACCATTCAACGAAATCAGTGTCTGTCTATTTGGGAAATGTATACTATACATTGTATGGTAATAGTAATCCTATGTTTGTCTTATACAACATAAAGTGTTCGTACATTGGATTTCCGACGCAGTGTATGTACTATGCCGTAGAAGGTTGGTTGACAAAAAAGTGAGTCTGTTGTATCTTGGAAAAAAACTAAACATGTACCAGAATTGCAGTTTTACTACTTTTTCTCGTAAAGTCCAGATAAACTTTTTTCCCGTGGAAAGGAATGTGTAAGAGCGTGGAAGGGGAAATTGAGAACAGAGAGAGAGAGAGAGAGTAGAAAAAAATCATTAGACCAAAAGGAATACTCACTCTTTCATTCTTTCTCTCTGTATCTATACACACAGTTAAAGGTTATCGTAAAACATACCATGACCTAACGACTGCCAAAGAAACTATTTACTATATTATTTTAATTTGAAAAACTTTTCCCCATTTCACATATGAAGAGTATACTTCCTTCAGTCTCTTCCATATTTCACTGTTTCCCCCCCTTCCTCTTTCGTCTTCTTAGTTCTTCTCATGTTCAATCTCCCTTTCCCGTTTCATATAGTTTTACTTCTTGCTCGGATTCGGATTCTAAATCGATTCCAGCTCCACAAAAAAAATAAAAAAAAACCAAAATGATGTGGTCCTTTCTTGATTTTCCAATAAAGGAACAAAGAAAAAAAACCTGGAGAACATTTCCCTCCTTGTACATGTCACTAAAAATGTCTTTCAATTCCCCTCAAGAGTCTTGAGTCAAGACCAATAACATAACTGGAAAGTGTTCATAACGAGCATTTCTTTCCCCCGTTCCCCTCCTCTATTAATAACTAATAAATATTTTATTTTTTTAATAACAATAACTCAAAAGTCATTTCAATCATGAAGCATATGGCTGTCGTAAAACCATAATATTATTGGCTTAATATTATTCAACTGGATCAAAAATAAAAAATTAATCGCCTAACCAGCTGGAGCCCACTAAATATACTTCTAATTACAACGTAGATATGAAAATCTATGCATAGTATATGTAGGTATAACAATACACACAATTTATTACAAAATTGATGAGTACTCTCTACTCTTTAAACCTTCAAGTACATGATATTCTAAAATCAATGGAGATAGACTCAAAATATACCAATTTACAACTCAAACCGGCGAAACTAATCGTAAATAAAATGTGAAATCCTCTCGTGTACAAAAGATAAACAGAGGGGATTTTACTTTTAATCCTCTCTTGTTTATCATTGATGGTGTATTTAATATGTATGTGTAAATGGGAAATATTCATTAAGTATCGTATTTAGTACAGATAACTGTGCAAAATGTACATAAAAACATACATATATGTACAAGCGGTAATATAACTACATGAACAATCAGTTCAGTTAATTCAATTCACTCATATTTGAATTAACAATTTGTATAGGATGGAAAAAGTTTTCGCAATCTGTTCTTCCCCATGCACAACCAACAGACATTGATTTAAAAACACTCTTTTGAAACCAAATTGAAGGTGTTTTCATGCAGTATATACAGACTTTATACAGATAGTTTTTTTCCTTTTCCCTTCATAAATACATATAGTATATAGTCAAAAGACTATCAGATGAATGTGTGTACACGTTGCATGTACCTACACACAAGAGGACCAAATTAAAGAGTGCAGTTCATAGTATGTACATATAGAGTTTGCCAAAGGATAAGATAATTTCTTCCGTGTTTGTGTGTGTTGTTGAACATGGTCGGTTGTTTTTGGGGTGAAGACAGATGGCTACAGTGAACAACTACATATAGCAACTAACCTTTGTGGATGTTCTTCTAACCTGTTCCCCTTCAATCTCTCTCCCATGAAATTACAGGCGTCAAATGTACGAGTATGAGAAAATTGAAGAGCTCGAGTGCAATCCGTTCTGTCCGTGTATTTGTATTTATGGTTGACTGAGAGAAAGAGAAAGAGAACGAGAGAGAGAGTTTGACTGTGTTCAACTGTGAGCAAGAAGAAGCCTTTGGTGAAGAATGAATAGAGTGATTGTATTCACTCAGCCACAACCCACAGCACAAACTAACCCCACAATATACATGTGCGAATATATACCGTAGGTATATATGTATGTGGAACACGAGTTGTTCCCGTACAATGAGTTTGGTCCGCGTACACTCTTCTTCCTTGTTTTCTCTCTATATACACACACGAAAAAAAGGACTAAAGACTACGATGGAGAAACTAAACCAAAATTTCCATGAGCAATTTCCTTTCTACACACGTGTAAATACAGTACATACATTTTGTGTGTGTATGTTATTTCCATTTCCATACTAATAGAGAAAAACTGAAACCGAATACATACAACAGGACTAGAATAGGGAAACATTCAAAGGAACGGATTTTGTATATATAAGATATATCGTATATATATATAAAGGATGGTTCACTGAAAACAGCAACTATCTGTATATATATGACAAATCTATGTTGGATGAAGAAAAAGCTATGAATAACTACAAAACGCAAAAAAACGTACAGGCAAATTCAACTGTAATTTAACTTTTGTGGTTTTCTTCTCTCTTGTCTCTTGTTCATTACATCACACCCATTTCTAACCCACCTGACTTCATTTCCAATTACATAATAATATTTTAAACGTAACAAATACACCGGGGTTTCGTCCAGGGTTTTCTAATACCCACATTATGTAACATGCTAACACGGATATGGGACGTGCAAATGCATATGTAAGATAAATGTGTAGACTTTCTCCTGCTCGTACAATTTTATCACAAACCGTCTCAGTGAGACGGTCAACAAATAATAAAAATAAAATTGAGTATGTTGCATCATATAATAATAATTTCTCAAATTAGTCTCTGCAAAGGAAAATCATTTCATTTATCACTGTACCTACAAATATATATTATGTACTAACTTAATAATAATTGTTTCACAACGGTAAGTACATGAGCGCTATTTTTAGTAGCCATTTTTTATTGAGTATGGATTTAAGCTGTCAAATGGATAAAAATAACGTTTACACACGCACACACACACACACTTTCCTCACATTTTCCTAAATAGACCAAGTCATTTCATGTGGAAGTCGAGTCAATGTTATGACCATCACTATTTTCCTGATAGTATTTTACGTTCAAATACGACACTCGTGAAGAATATCAAGAGACTTTCAAAAGTTTCCACTATAGTATAGTGACTATACGATCCGACATGACGTGAGGAGAATCTACAAAACCCATCTGCAGTTAAACTTTGGTAATTGTCAGGCTTTTTATATTTTACCAGGAAAAACTAATTCTACCAAGAAAACTTTCCCAGACAGAATCAAAATCATGAAACTATGTAAGTATTTATTTAGTTCATTGGTGACAATGAAATCCATGTCTGCAATGTACCGTGATTTGTAGTTAATGAACTTCAGGAACGTAGGAAATATCTACGTACATTTGTTTTCGATATTTATTTAATTTTTTTACTGTAATATTCATTACAGGAGTAATCGCCTCGTAAAAACTCTTGGTGCTTCTTTTACGTAGCTATATATATGTAGAGAGAAAAGAGCTACTATCATTTACATTGGAAAGTATGTGGATTGGTGTGTGTGTGTGTGTTCGTGATAAGGTTTAAAGTCTTTACAGGGTAAGTTATTAGCAATGGGATACTTTAAATTCACAATTCAGATGCAACATTCTTCACTCAGAGATAACAACTATACAATTATTGTGTGTGTAGGTTGGTCTGGCTTAAGGTTTCACCAGTAAATTCAATATATTTTAAGTAAATGATCTTGAGAGTCCCCAAGAGTCAAGGTTTCTTGTCCGAGGTTCAGATCTTTCTTTGTCTAATATTACGATACGATTTAATTATTTCATTTGATTGAAATTGAAATTTTTGGACAAGGTTTCCTAAGCGTGAGTATAAAGACATAAAACATAAAGAATAATCATTCGGAAATTGCGAGATAAAAAACATTAGATTCTAATTATACCTAATCAAAAAGGGATGAATTGTTTTTAAATGGGAAATTCACTCCTGGTTTTAGTCAAACGATGAATCTAAACTCTTAATTTATAGGAGCTCATGAATAAATTTGTAGCTATACTCTTCGTTTGCATACGCTTAGCAAACTCTCACAAAGCACGCTGCATGGTGAAAAAAAGATGGTGCAAAATGGGAGAAAGGTATTAGTCAAATTCCTTTTCATATAGCGACATGGTGTTTTGCTTACAATTAGTGTCATGGTGAAAGTGAAAAAGAGGAAGAAGAAATCTGGTGCTTAAATTAATAAGCAGTATGTACAAAAATTGGAAGTAATTATAAGGACTGGGGGAAATTTTGTTGCACTTCGAACAAACTTTGCCTATGTACACATATGTTCAGACTCTCGTGATGACGTCGGGAGTAAAGTGAGATTTCAACCAAAAAGAAACTTTCATTCTGTTGTTAGTCATTCATATACAAAATGATAGCGTATGTTCATATGTACTTTTAATGTACGATAGTTTTCCCCTTTGCAGCTTTTGTATGCAGTGTTCGAAGGCGCAAAAAAAAAACATTTTTCGTTTAGCTTGAGAGAATTTGTCTATGTTGAATTTCCCTTGTTTTCATAAGATTTCATTCATTTTTGACACTAGTACCTTTAGGGATCCCATAAATCCCTTCTTGTCTTCTCTTTTTATCTAAACAGCTGTTTTTGGGCTACAAAGTTCAGGGCTGGTTAAATTAATTCTCCATGGAGTTCTTTATGGCCAGAACATTTACACTAATTATGTAGCTTACATGTTTTTTTTTATCTATTTGCATATATTTTCCATTGCGTTTCTCACATTAACTTTTTTTTTGCAGTAAGAATACAGTCTCCATATTTTCTGCATTCTGTACACGTATACTCATGTGATTTGCTTTGCAAAATGATGGATGACAAAGGCATCAGATCAGAAGGTAATTCTTTACAAAAGCTTCTAGACTATTGGAATCGAGGTCAAAAAGGAGAAATACACAACAACAAAACAACAAAATATAAACCTTGTAAAGATTATGAAACAAATCTGAAGAATAGAAAAATAAACTTCAAATTTAGATGCTAAACCATGTGGAAATTTGGAACTATAAAAAAACTATGCGACCACAAAGTTGAGAGCCAAAATACCCTCGGAAATAAAAGGCACATGGAAACGTATATTTACATGCTTCCAGGTGCAGGGTTTTATGTGTATCCGCACACTCGGAGATGAAGCCAAGCACGTTTCCCACCAACTGTAATTTAATCTTTGAGAAATGAGAAACCAAAATTCACAAGTTCAAAGTGTAAACGATGAAACGCCTTGGAGAGTCCTGAAAGTACATATTTCATAAAAAGGAAATGTCGGATTTCTCCGTTGGTGACAACAATCAATGATTTATGATTTAATGCAATGCTTGTAATAAAAATAAACAACGTCATGGACGGGATCATTCTCTTATACAATGTGTAATTAAAATCCGGGTGAGACTGCATCATAAAAATTGTGTAAAGAATATGAATTGCATGATGGAATTGAAAAGTTGAAAATGATATGATGGAATGATGGCGAAAGCAATAAAAAATATGGATAACGGTAATAAGTGAAAGGAAATTGGGGATCGCTCAGGGTAAAGGGGGGAGAGAAAGGATCCTTTTGTTGATGAATTATAGAAGAGCGATGCGATGATATCTCTCTGTTCAGAGGACCAACTCAGCCCCACAGTCTGGATGAGAAAGGGGGAAAGTGAAAGTGGAGTAGAAGATGCCGGATATGAAAGGGGGGAATTGAGCATGAAGTGATGAGGTTGCTATAATGATATGATTTTTACTCAATAACCGTTTTCTATACATATCATCCTCCAGAAAAAAACTCTTTACTTTTTCATTCTCTTCGGCTTTCTCTCTCTCTCTCTCTCTTTCTCTCTCACTGCAGTTCAAGTCATGTTCTCAATGAAGTCTTGATCCAATAAAGGACTCTTTAAAAACTCGTTCGGTCGTCATAGAATCACGAATCCAACCCTCAAGTCTCGTTCACTTGAATAACACGGGTAGACATTTCCCTTCATATGGGCTCTGTCTGACGTCGTTCGCATCCATTTACAAAAAAAAACCCGTAACCAGAAATATTTCAACTTTCCTCCACTCACCACCACCACGATCACAAAGGCGAATTTGAGAGAACTATATCAACTGCCCGTCTAATACATAATAAGATATGTGAAGGACAATGTTATAAAGGGAGGACGGGGATGATATTGAGTCTGGTTCACCTATAAAATTCTATAGCCTCCTTTCTCCATCATCCATTACATTAACATGTTGCATTTACATTCATCATCATGGAGTAAATGTCTCTCAACCTTAGGAGTATATATCGTACATGTACGATATATGATGATGATGAGAGTCACCGAATTCTCATATACACATAGAATTCATTATTAGTAAAATGCAGACAAACGCCTACATCCTAAGAATTCCGTATTGGTGGTAATTCATAGTTTTACTGTTGTGCGTTGAGCCCGACGTTTATTTAGCATTTTACTGGGCGTGTACTATTCAATGTATTACAAAGACAACTACCGCCCGCCACTTATTATGCACATGATAAATCTGTCTGGATCTTCTCTTGGATGGTTTTAGCTTCTGCTTCTCATTAGCTTTTAGCTCTTTGTCGCTCCTCATCTCCGGGAATTTTTCCCTAGTTCACAGGACTTTCTTTCCTCGACCCAAATCACAAATCATATACCCACATAAATACTCTGGAATTCACTACAGATTTGAAGCTTGAACTCAACATATTGTAATTTGTTATCACTTCCACATTTTCCACTGTACTCACAGTGCTCTGCTCGATGCGTTTCCGAAAGAGTGAGTCGACAGACTTCAGTCTGGTTGTTCGACAAAAGGCTTTGCAATCTACAGAAGAATCGAGTCGAAGTCATGATGGTGGTTCTCATTGGAAAATAAAAAACAGAATGATAAAAACAGACATTGTATATACTTTGGGGAACCTCGTTGTTGGAAGAGAGAATCGAATTCTTTTATATTTGTGTATGGTGGTGAGAAGAAAGTGTGCAAAATCTATTCTCTACAGCATCGTAACGTTTACTAGCAATGAGATTTAAATGAAATGATTGCATTTTCGTATGTAAAGAGAGATGAGAGAGAGAGAGAGAGAAAGCGGGATGTCGAAGGAAGATGGGTGAAACTACAACTTGATTTCCTTCTATGTGCATTTGGTATTGGGCACATGGTCTCTGAGTTCCTTCTTCTTTTGATTCTTCTTGTACTTGTTCTTCTCCTTTGACTGGAGAAAGATTGGACAGACTAAGAGTATAGATAAATATGCCTAGGAAAAAACTGCCCTCCACACACACACACAACTTTTACTGGGGAGACAGACTTTGACTTGAAGAATCGCAGGAGAGAAAACTGTTCGAGAGGCAATTGTGAAGGAATGGTCACAGGAGAAAACGTACATATTTCAGAGTTTGTGTGCGCTTTTCTTTGGCTTTGCCTATAAATTCTTAAGCAGGACAACTTTCTACTTATTCTCCATTGTTCTTGGTCCCGCTCTAAATGACGTAAATCAAAGTGTGCTCGCTCAGAACCAAAACCATTCTCATTCAACAAAAAGACTTTTTCGTACACACAATATTTTATTACACTCTCTCTCTCTCTCTCTTTCCCTCTGTGTGTTCAAACCTCCAAAAGGGTTGACATTATTCCAAAAAAACTACCATATTTAAAGCAATATAATGTGCATACACATTGCACACATACACAATAAAAGAAATATAAAAAAATTTACTGGATACTTTTTGTATTTGTAATATTCGAAATAACCTATAACAAATTCTGTGCTCGTGTGTTCCTCATTGGTTTTGGTCATAGCTCAACTCAAATAATGCTCTTGTACTATACGCTCGAGTTGACATAATATGTTTATGGTACATGGGTCCTCAAGATATCCCTGTTAACGACCCATCATTAGACTCTGATACTTTCAATTGTCAAGCTGTAATGTGCGAGAAATTCCTTCACTTGCAAATGTATTCAAGTATTTACATGCATAAATAGCATAGTTGTTATCCGTCCGATGTGACGGCACAGGCCGTACGGCTTACATAACAAACGACCAACGGGGGCGTACACCGACGCCGACGGCGTTGTGGGCTACGCCCACTGTGTGCCGTACGGCTTCAGAGTGAAAGTCGGAAAGTGAGTGCGTGGGTGGAAGCTCTCTCCTCCTAAGAAGGACAAAATTTTCTAAAATTTTCTACCTAAAATGAGTCAAAAGCATCCTTTACGGACTTTGGGCATCATTTGTTGGGAAGAGGAGTACTTCACCTCGTCCATGTGTTCCTCCTCCTCCTTAGGAGGAGAAAGCTTCCACCCACGCACTCACTTTCCGACTTTCACTCTGAAGCCGTACGGATGAGCCGTACGGCACACACATTGGGCGTAGCCCAAAACGGCGTCGGTGTACGCCCGCGTTGGTCGTTTGTTATGTAAGCCGTACGGCCTGTGCCGTCACATCGGACGGCTAACAACTATGATAAATAGTAAGTACATTGATGCTCTCAAGGAATCCAGCATCCATATTCAAATTACACTCATAAATTTACGTTACGCCTCGCTTTTTTATTCTTTTTTTGTATTTCCAGACTGTAATTGCCAAGTTATATTATTCTGGCAGTATATATGTATACATATATATGAATGAATGACGATATCAATCTTAGAAAGGTGGCTGCTTTCATTTCTAATGTAAACAGTAAACACGTACGAATTCACATCATCATCATCATCAAGCCCGTATTAAATAATCGAGTGAACAAAATAACAAATAACTAATTACTAATGAAAGACGGAGTCAAAAGTCTATGTCAAACTTTGTACGTACACACGGACTGCATATTTTGAATTCCTATTGTGACCGGAAACAAAGGGTAAAAAAGAAGTATAATTTATTAATTTGGTAAAAATAATTTTATATTGGATATCAGGCATAGTGAATGTCGGTACCGAGGAGTTTCCACTGTACAATGCAGCAGTGATGAAAAGACCGTAATAGTATTTGAAGCCATGCCAGAATATCAGAGAGGGGAAAAGTAATTAATATTACTAAAGAACGCGTTGTTTATTCTAATGAGAGAGAGTATGGAAGATGGAAGATTATTGAGTTGTGATCGTAATGGGAATGAGTTTTCCTCCTAACTGTGGGCTATTTGTTTCTTGGGAACCAACTGAAAATATAAAATAAAATAAAATACAATACAATACAATAATATCTGTATATGTGCCAAGAAACAAACGGAGGACTTATGAAAACTCTTTCATTGTTTCATATATTTGTCAAATGTATTTATGTACAGAATGTATTTGTAGTTACACCTACGTATGTGGAATGGTTTAATTAGTTTCTCGTTTTACTACACGTTATTGCCTTCATTATTTTAATGACTTGCTACGATTTCCCCTCGGTTAATAGTTCAACTCCATGTAGTTGAAGAAACATTTTAAAGTTTTTAAAAGAGACGCAACAATTGGTTGGTGATGGGAATGGGAAGAAGAAGGATATGAGATGCTTTATGTATGTGTGTGCTTTGTACTTTGTACCCCAGATGATTACAAAACCGCTGACAAGTTGATTGTGTACGTGTTTGCCGAGTTATAGAGATGAGTGAGAGGGAGGGAGGGAAAGGAGAGAGAGAGAGAGCGAGAGAGAGAGAGCGAGAGAGAGAGAGAGAAAGATAAAAAAAGAGTGAGTGTGTAGGAGGTTGACTTTGGGTCTTGTTAGTGGGACGAGAAATGCATTAATGATGTGTGTACTAGAGGAATAGTAAGTAAATCAATGAGGTAAAATCCTTCATAACGTAACTTGAAACGTGAAGAATTATTACATTCATTATAAACGAAGGAAATGGAAGCCGATGAAGTTTCACCCTTGGTGCGAAACGAATGATTTATCTCGGTTTATTTTCAGAACCTGATTTAATTTTAGAGATTAGTTTCGTTTTTCATGGGAAAATTCTCTCTCTCTTTCTCTCTCTCTCCAAAAAAAGGATCTCAAGGAAGGAAAGTCCTAGACGGGGCTGTTAAAGCAATTCTCATGACGTTTGTCCGCTGAGTCTTGAGAAAGAATGAGAAAGTGAGGAAGAGGAAGAATGCGAATGTGGGTCTGTGTCTTATGTGTTGGAGTGAAAGAAAAGAAGGAGAAAAAAAAGACGAGCGGAAAAAGGGGGAAAAAAAAAAAAAAAAAGGCGGTATGTAAAACGCTTTATGAGTTTCAAGCAGTCATCGTGGAACGTGGAACAACGAAGGGAAACTGAGATTCTTTCTCGAGACTTTCCTTGTGAAATATTGAAACAGGCTTCTGAGAATGGAATTGGAACGGCTGCCAAGTACGAAGGAAACGTAGATAGGCATATAAGTTGTAAAATGAATGTAGCTCTCCATTGTTCTAACCCTATTTGGATCTCCTTTAAACTCATAATTTTCTATATGGAGTACGTCTTCCGCTCAACTATTTCTCCCACCAAAAGACTATCATTACAAACTCTGTGTATATATACATATGAACAAACCGTAGGGAAATTCCCATTATCTGTATAGAAAGAGAGAGAGTGGAGAGAGAGAGAGGCCGAGACCTTCTACCAATTCTTCCACACTCATTCACAGACTGAGAGGGAAACCAGACCGACTACCAAATACCTTCTCAAATACGACTTCCATGCATGAAAACACACACACACGCAAATACCCATGCATATACAGGAACAAAACAAATGTCTGCATAAATCCCGGCTTACACTGTATTTGTACACTTGGAAAAAAATATGTATTTCTCAAAATCACGCTTGAGCATGAGAAGCAAGATGGGGAGGGGGAGGAGGGGGGGAAAGTATATATAATAGCAAAACAAAAAGTACAATCCATAGAGGATGGATTTTAGGAGTATAGGAGTATAGGAGTAGTGAAAATACATACCACCGGAGAAACATGTGCGTATTTAATGTACTTAGGTAGGTATGTAATATCGTATGTATGAACATTTGTATGTATGTACTCTCGCTACGTTTTCAACAGATTTCTCCATTTCGGCCGAGAAAACGCTGAACGCAGTGTGCCGTCCTTGCAAAA
>JAIUND010001369.1:0-36853 GCA_034699125.1 Gisinianus flammeolus | reverse complement strand
CCTCTCTCTCTCTCTCCCTTTCTCTCTCTCCCTTTCTCTCTCTTTCTGGGTTTCATTACAAATCGACTGGTAGACAAAGAGAACCGAATTCGGGTTTGTGTAGAACATGTATAGTTGGAGTTCTCTAGTTTTATGATGACTTTCATGTTTTTAGTTGGGCTATCTCTGTGCGTGCTATATTTGAAATAGAAGTATAGCTTTTTATACACTTGTATATACATATGAGCACATCCCCGGTTGTGTGTAAATGTTAAAACTCAACTATTCTACTTCAATTGTTAGTACGGCTCAATCTGGAACGTAGTGAAGAAAGGGTTGAAAAAGCCTTGAAATGTTGTGGAAACTCGGAACGCAGAATGTTGACTTGAAAAGCGGTTAGTGGTTTTCTTCAGGTTCCTTCACAATGAGAAAACTGTTCGTACTCTACAAGTTGTGCCTTTGCTAATATGCTCCGGCAATTTTTTTTCTCCATCCCTTTCTCTCTTTCTCTCCTTCTCTCCATCTTCATGTCCATGTGTTTGGATTACTTTGGATGTGCAACAGTCTGAAATACGTTTTTTTTGGTATATGGACATATACCTAACCTAAACGTTACGACGTAGGTAATTCTATTCCTCGAGTTACCTTGAGGTAACTAAATATGTACTAAGGAATAATACACATTTAGACAGAGCGAAGACAAAATAAACAATGTAGGGCTGAGACTGAGAGTCTCTATATCCACGTTTGGCATCCGAATATAGTACCATGAAATTAAATGAATGTAATGGCTGGCTATCTGTCTGTCTGTCTCTAGTCTTTATGTACATTTTTGGAAATGAAATTGTCTGGAGATTCATGTATGAATATAGAAAATTGCGTAGTAGTTTGAGGCACATTGTGAAATCCCTTTTGGAAAATCCCGTTACAAAACATAAGTCAGTTTACTTTTTTAGCGATTCTCCGGATTGTTGAAACATACTTGAGATTCAGAAGTTTATAACGGACTGTATAGTGTATATGTTACATAATAGTTGATGTCTTTTAACTTTTAACTTGTATTTGTGTAAACATTGTAAAAGTCCGAGTCTTTTTCTTCAATTCTTTGGATGGACATGAAAGCTGAGGAATATATGGATATTGTTACAAGTTTGAAATCCATCAGTGAAACAATGTGCTTCTCCACATCACCCATTGAAAGAAAAGAAAAGAGTGTTTTCTTTCCAAATTGTCAAATTGGGTAGAAAGCAGAGTACAGTAATTATTTTCTTGCCTTTTTTTTTTGTAGAAGGAGAAAGTAAATAAGAGTGCTTTCACCTTGGCTGTAGTTCCGCGCCGGTGTTTCCATTGGTTGTCGTTGTCAGTCAAATCGTTTCACTGATAAAAGCTCAGGGAAAGTACATAGTAAAAGTAGATGTAGGGAAAGGAGATGAGCTGGTAAAAGATTGACAGATTGAAGAAACACTCGAGTACCAAAAAAGGGGACTGGTGGTTGGTTAGTATATATTTAGTATGTTTACTCACCTTAAATATGTGGAATGGAATGTGTAAATGGGTAGCATTTTTATTCGTTTGAGCTTGTCATTGGGATTAATGGTAATAGAATGGAGCCATGGGAATCCTCAACCTTTTTACGAAAAGGAAAAACAAAAGTGTGTAAAACGAAGAGTAGAATGAAATTGTAATTGAGAGAACCGGGTGAAGGTGAAATGACAACATAATTTCAGTTGGAACATGTTGAGCAAATGGTTTGGGAGCGTGTCTGTTATTTTCATCTTGTATTACTCACTAAAAAAATATATGTGGTGTTGGCGGCGAGGGGGAGAGACGTAATGTATTTGAAAGGTACATGGTTTGGTGATTTTTTTTTTTGCCACGTGCTACTGGCGCTGGCATGTTTGTTTTTTATCTTTGCGAAGACGATTCCGGAATTGTGTACGAGTAAATTGAAATAATGGGAATGACATTGATTTTCCATTCATTCACACGATAGTTCAATTCAATTCCATTCATATATTCCATACGTATGTATTGCAATCAGGATTTGGGGTCGTACATTTAATTTATAAATTGTGGAGCAAGAAACTGTTGTCACTATTGTGTTTTTGTGAAAGAAAAAGAAATCTGAATGTGTGACGTCATAATATGAGATGAGGGAAAGTGTTTTATTTTTTGTATCCAGCGGGTGTACTCGTTTTATTTTATTTGTTATGGTAGGCACAAACGGGAGAGGTTCCGCGGTTCCATGAATAAAACAAAAGGTTAGATTTTAAAAGACTCAGCAGAGAAGATAGACTATAGGTATATATAGAAAAATAATGTCTGGAAATAGCATCAAGAAACTAAAAATAACTGGTTGTTTGTTTCTTTTGACAGAGTGTTGAAGGAGGTTGTGAGTATATTTGGTTCACACTGACGTCGTCGTATTTTTCGTATAGGTAGGTATCTAGGTATGTATATGGATGGGGGACTCAGGGCGAATTCACGTCGTCTCTGAGAATCCCTAGTGTCTCTAGGGTGTTGACGTGTCACTTCATTTGTTTGTAGTCATGAGCTTGATCAGATGGTTCTTGTGGATTCCTGTTCTTATGGTATACACACACAGTGTGAGTAGGTCGGCGATGTTGTTGGGGTCTTGAATATTGATTGCGGATCTTTTGGAGTCAGTATATATATATATGTATCTGTACATTAAGATGTGATAATAAGATAAGGGTTGACAAAGGCGGATGTTTACTATAGACTTTTTTTTCTCCCAAAGCCCCAGAGTATTTGTGTATCTATAGACGACTTTTATTTGTCCGTTGCATTATTGCCCCATCCATAGGAAACGGATAAGGCGCTTTTTACTATGTTTTTCCTTTCTTTTACTCCTCATAGTATAATATTGGGTCGTCCCTTCTCTCGAATGGCCAATATCAAATATCAGTATAATAATTTGTGAGGTTTTACCTACATGGTTTAGGAAACGGGAATTGATTTTCTTGGATCATGAATATACGGATATCAATGACACGTGGTCGTCCATGAATTTTTTATTGTAATTACGGGGAGTTTGTGAGTACGGTACACAGCAGGAAATCGGTCGATCGGTTGTTATTTCTGTAATTGATACAATAGCTATGTGAATTGTGAGTTTCTGCTGCTGTTGTAGTTGTTGGGAAGATCAAATTAATTAAAACTATTGATTTAACTTGTTCTGAGAATCGTTATAATAATTGTTTTTTCAATGTTTTTTTATTTTTGCAGATGGAAGTGAGACTGGGCGACGAATAGGTAAAGAAGAATTATCTCTCTCTCTCTCTCTCTCTCTAAAATAGCAAAATATTCTGTTAAAATTAAAACATTTGGGAAAGTGCTAATGAATTTTGTTTCTTGACCATGTTCAGAAATTACCTCGGACGTGACTGAAGTCGGCAGTGACTGGGGAGGACTTCAATTAGCCGGACTCAGACCGCGTCACTGTGTCATTGCAAATACGGATGGAATCGTCACGTTGACGCCAATAAGTAAGAACGTTTTTTCTAAAGTTATACGTTTTGCTTTCATTGCATGGATAGATTTCACGTATATACATATATAGATATAAGTTTTGTTTATGTATTAATATTCTTTTTCTTGTCTATGCGACAGCGTCTTCTCGGGATGCGGACATATATGTCAATGGGCAGAGAATATATGAGACGACAATGTTACAGCATGGAACCATCGTTCGGTTCGGCCGAACACACTACTTCCGATTTGCTCAACGCGGAAGGCCATTCGCAGAAAGGTATGTACAAAAATTTGCCCGTTGGTTTTCTAATACAATTTTGTGTAGGTAGGAAAGTAGACTATACTCAAAATACGAAAGTATATTTACATTGTACATACTACATACCTCTCCTATCGAGAACTCTTTAGACTAAAGTAAACGATTCTTTCATCTCTCTCACAATAACACACTTACATAACACTTCAACACACTCCTCTGCTTGGATTTCTAACATTTTTCACAGCTTAATTTTATTGCTCGAGTCTTGAAGGAAACCAGGGTAGAGGGGCCTACTCCCAACAGTACCAACATCAGAATGTATTGTATTTGATTGTATAAGATTTTTTTAAACTGAAAATTCCATCCAAGGCAGATGGCTCGTTGTCTCATGACTCTGGATTCCATCTCATTTCTTAATTGCTCTGAATTCCTTTTGCCTACATGTTTATTCGCTTGAATTGGAATGCTTTTTCTTCTTTTGGCTTCTGTTATAATTTAAATTCGTTGTGCGGTGGAGTTAATGGATAAAGTAGATTTTCACTAATTATTTGGAAACCAAGTAAAATTGGTGGTATTTTCTGTATTTCCTTTGTGCTGAGGTATTTGACTTTTTATTTTCAAGTTTTAATTATGATGAGATTATATGATTTTTACTATTATCTATACACATTTTATTAATTTGGTTTGGTTTGCTTGATAAGTTATTCACATGGTTTTTTTTTGTTTTGTTGTGCTTGTTATACTTATGGTGTAATATCAGGGAAGTGGCAGAGTCTACACACTCACAGGCAATAATGACCGGAGGTGGATTAACTAGTAGTGTAACACAATCACCACCAATGTCCCCCTCAAATGAGGAAATTCCCAGGTGATTTTATTTTTATGGTTTCTGGTTTGGTTTGATACTATTCTTTGACAACTTTGAGATTGCGTTTTTTTTCTCGAGTAAAAGTTGAGCAAGTTGATTCTCTATATCATCTTGGGAAGGATCTTCATCTTGGTTCACGATATTACAATGAATTGAAAATTCGTCTTCTCTTGACTATCTCTCAAATCACTTACAATTAGTTTAATTGCAACGTACAATAAGATTAATTTAATATATACATACCGTATATACTGTTATAGAACCGCAGCCTCAAATAGAGCCGCAGCGGCTGTATTTGAGGAACGAAATACAAGGGCACCCCTCTAGCGTTTGATTTACACGCAAATTACGTACCCTCAAATAGAAGCGCAGCCTCTTATACAACCGCTGCGGCTCTATTTGAGTTTCGCGTAGAGTCCCTGCAGTATATACGGTATATTAATTTTTTAGTAGAATTTTAGAATGACATGTGGTTTTAATTTGGGAAATGTATGTACAGGTCAATCAGAGCAGATTCCATTCTGCCCGCAACGTTGGAGCTTCCTGAAGCGGGCGAAGAAGGTTTCCTAGCAGCTACGATTATCAATGTCTCTCCCACAACATTGCAGTTCAAATTAGCACCCACCTACTCACTGTACTTGGCAGGTAATAAGAAGAATTCATTTTGTAATCTGCTCATATCAATGAATGAAAATCATAATAACAATGATGATGATGATAATAACCTCTAATGCGAAGAGAGAATTATAATTCAATTCAATTCAATGGATATATACTAATACCGACCATGTGCATTTGTTTATATACCTATATAGCTCGGTATAGGGCGACAACCCACTTCAGACCGGATTGCAGTCCACATGAGAGAGCTCATTTACTCTCCGCATTCCTCCTCCGAGTTGCTCACATTCTGATGCAAACAATCCAAGAGAGAAATTCGGATGCAAATAACTTGGCATTCTGGATGGCGAACGCTTCAGAATTACTACATTTTCTCAAATCTGACCGACAGATTGGGGCCTTCTCACTAGATGCTCAAGATGTGTTGGCGGAAGTCGTTCAGTTGGCCTTTCGACACTTGGTCACTTGCATTCAGGGCGAGCTGGGGAATCTCATTGGACATTTTCTATTAGAACGGGATGAAGACGATGAGAAAGCGACCACACCGGTAAAATTCCTTCTTTTAATTCCTTTAAAAGCCTCTTGTTGTTTTTTTAATATCATTCATTCCATCTCTCCAGCCCATGTGTCCATGATATATGTGTGTGTGTGTGTGTGTGTGTGTGTTCGTGTGTCATCTTTGATGGTACTTTAGGGAAAGATTCCATGCACAATTTAAATAAGCCAAGTCTCGACAGTATTTATAAAAAAAAAGTATGGGCCTCGTGTGGATTGGCATTAGTGCTCTCGCACTTATCATATAAAATGTATGCAATGAGGAAGAATGAGAAATTGTAGATAGCCTACAGATGTACCAACTAAACATTGGGAAAATTGTGAGTTTGGTCAGAGCAGAGGGATTTTTTTTTCCAGGGAATTCTCAACTGCAACTGTCATTTCACGGCAGTCCTTCAATAACAATGAGATTCCTTATCGTTAGTATTGAATCTCTTCGGGTCAATTTATGTATTTCCAAAGTACAATATTAATAGGTATTACCTACATAAATTCCATTGTTATATATGGTGGGCAATGTAAAAGAATTTTGCCGAACCATCGAGTGTGAAATTGTTCAGAATCAAATTGGCAGTTCTTTTTTTTGCAACTCACAATGGAATAGAGATATAATAATTCTGAATGACTAAAATGTTATAGATTTGGGAGAGGCAAATAGGGGAAAAAATCGATTTGATTAATGATGAAAGCCAGTTGTCAAGGGACAATCCAGTTTAAGTAGTTCCTTCTCTTATTGCGGGGCTATCATATTTTATGAATAGTTTGAGAATCGGTTTAAAGAAGCATTTGTATGTTTAATATGCATGCATTGGTAGATGTGTAATAACGAGCGATAAAATGTATAGGGAAAACTGCCATTTGAAATATTCATGATTGCGGGTAAGTTGAACATTCAACATAGGTATACTTGAGTTAGTTTTTTTAAGTTGTGTTGACTCTTCTGAGGCTCTTTTCTCTCTCTCTCTCTTTTTAACCCAAGTGTAAAGTTTCCACAGTTATCAGTTTTTTATATTAAAAGGTAAAGGAGGGAGGTAACTTAATGTGACATGTATTAATAGAATATTGATAGGCGGAGAGTCGGAGAGAATTGTAGCCCATATTATTACATATTATGTATGTAAGTGCAAAACTAAAAGTGTAAGACCTTTTTTTTTTAATTTTCTCCAGTGCTGTATTCATTGTATAAGTACAAAGTATCATTTATAGGGTTTGGCCAGATATTGCGACTCATAAGCCAAGTTTGAGAGAGTTGCCCTAGAGGACATTTCCTAGATTCTTCATAAGTATTCTGGAGAACAACCTGTATATAAGCTATATACAGGTTGAATATAGCTACATCCAGGCTACATATTAAAAAAGTACTTTCTCATATATTGTTATAGTTTATGAAGTAATTTCGTGTCTATAGTATGTACTTTCATTGTCAAATCTAGTCTATTCCATTCCATTCCATTGTTAAGTCATCTGTAGGTTTAGGTAGGTAATATGTACATTTTTTTACGCGTGTAGAAACAGCTTTATCTTTTATGCAGAGAGTAAAGAAATGTCTCTGAATTATTGAGAGGACTCGGTTGGCTTGGTTTGGTTGAAAGGTTTGAGGGAAAGAGCAATACAGGGAAATGTGACGGTGGCAATGGGAATGAATGAGTAAAAAAAGAAGAAAAATAGGAGAGAGGGAAAAAAAGGAGAGTCGTCCTCTTTAATAAAGAATTTATGTATGAGCTACAAATTTCACTCTTTAATTTTGATGAGAGCTGCTCAGTCCACACAGCCACAGGTTTTAAGGTTCTCCTTTTCTCTTTTTTAGTATGTAACTCGAGATTTTTCTCAATAGCTTTTCCATTTGTTTAGAATGGCAAGAAAAAACTTTTTTAGATTGCTATTTAATCATTTAAAGGATTTAATATTAAATATCAACGAGTAAGTAATTTTTCGAAGGGCAAGTTTAGTAGTGCGGAAATTTGAATTTGTACAAGTGAAAGAGAAAAGAAGTACCTATATGAGGAGAAAATGAAAAAACCAAACCTATGTACCTATAATATAGATGCATGTATTTGGAGAAGGAGAAAGTATGGAGAAGGCAAAGTATTGTTCTGTTCAAATGGTATTTGGTTGTGTTGCGACTTCCACGCAAAGAATAAATGACATACATTGAGATATTTTAGGGCAAAGGTAAAGCATATAGCCATCAATTTATAGTAGTCTTATTTGGATATGTACAGATATTTGTATTTGAGAATGGGTAGCCAGCCGTATATGTAGGGTTGGGTGCGTGATAAAATTGTTCTCAATAAATTGATTGGTAGATGGTAGATGGATGTATATGGGGTAGACCGGCAGAAAACAATCCGTGTACGTAAAATCACTTTTTTGTATATTGGTGGACAACGGAACATGGAGAATATTTTAGGACAAGTTTAAACTTTATTTACTGATAAAAAGTAGTTAAAAATCGTCGTTAAACGTCTCCAAAAATTCGAAATTAAAGTAAACCGATGATTCATGTTTTGCTCTTGAATTTGAAATCATTGAGCAACTTATTTACGCGCCAAACAGCCGAGAATATTCAAGGCGCTATAACTCAGAAGTTATACAGACGTACACGGATTTTTTTCTTACGGTCTACCCCATATATATATATATAATATTATATGTATGTTCGTTCCATTTCGTGGTCACTCATTATGTACTTGTGTACGATGATTAAATATTTCGGTCGATTCTCCATTCTCGGCTTTCATCGATTTGTGTCTCATTGTATTACCCACTTTTTTTTGCAAGTGCGTATTATATGTATGCGGAAAGTCAGTATCCTATAAAGTATGAATGTCTGATGACAAAAAAAGTATGCATTACCTGTGAATGTACAAAGAAAAGCAGTACGTATACTTTAAAATCAAGGAATGAATGCAAAAAAAATTGATTTTGTTGTGCTAATAATGTTGAAATAATTTCAGATTCTGGGTGTTTTGGGCTCTGGAATGACTTTACTGAGGAGATGTAGGGTGAATGCTGCTCTCACCATACAACTATTTTCGCAAATCTTTCATTTTATCAATATGGCAGTTTTCAATAGGGTAAGTCGTTTTTCATGGAATTAAAATTGACATTGAATTTCAAAAGATGATGGTAGCGTTTATTTTTATTGTAGTTTCTTTAAACAGAAAAAACGGAATCTTCGATTTAAATTGATTTTTTGTTTCTTTGAAATAAAATGGGAAACAGTTACAAAAATATAATACTCTTTTAGAGACTTTAAAAATATAGAGAATAGAATACTTGTAGCATTGTGTAAAGATAAAAGTATTTATTGATCTCGTACTTGTAGAGTTCTGATAAGAACACGCGTAAAAAAAAGAAAACGTTTCGGAGAAAATTCACTTTCATATTTTGTTTTTTTTTTAAGGAAAGATTTGATGTGGAAAAGAGGATGAAAGTATGGATATGCACAAAATAAGTAACAGGGAATTCAGTTATTCATGTGAAGCGTTTTTTTTTTCAATCTATTAGATCGTCAGACTCGGCAGAATGAAATTCGCAGCTTGAAGAGAGTGAAGGATTTACATATATTTGATGTAGACATTGACGAAAAGGTGTAAATAGATTCACCATAAAATTTCGTTGCCAATTCCGTTTTGTGAATTCTTTTGGATTTACTATATATATATATATGAATCAAAATATTCCCCAAAAAGAATTTCCTTCAAGTTTTTTGGTACACAAACGTCTATATAGTTTATATGTTCAATGTTCGAACACAAACGAAAAGACAAGCTAAGAATTTTTTGAAAAGATATCTCCGAGATTTCATCATTTCCCTGTGTGTAGTAAGTATTTTATATTATATAGGATGCGAGAATTTAGCAATATTAGACGTGCCTAATGGACGGAAGTGAAGAATTTCTCTCTGTTTGCTCAAGGCAGAGTTTATGAGCTGTACATACAGAATTCCTCGAGGGTGGGTGTACATTTATTTATACAAAAGGCTAGGGAGAGAAAGAAAAAGATATAAAACATTGTAAATCTGTGATATTACAATGCACAAGCAGCGGTCTAGACTTTGACTCTGACTGCTTCAGACTGTCATTGAAATTTCCCATTGATAAACAGAGAAAATTGAGGGAAAAGAAACAGTCCAGTGTAGACACAGCTGATACAAAAAAGAAAAAAACAGACAAACTTTCAGTGTAAATACCAACATTCATTTATATATTTATTGATATACATTAGTATGATATTTGATAGCGTGTGCTCTGTATTCTTTTTCATTCCTAAAACTACAAATTAGTCAGTGATGTTCATTATAGAGTTTTTCTTTTTGGAAATGTGGATGTTGTATGTACTTACTACTTATGTCATTCAAGTTTTCTTCTGTAGTCATCATTAATAGGTGACACAAAATAACTTTCGTTCCTTTTGTAATAATAGTACATGTCACCACATGTATAGTATTGTATATAGGTATGCAAATTCTGGGATAGTCAATTAGTTTTTTTGTCAGGCGTTTATTAGTATTTGACAATTTCCCGGAATGGCGAAAGACGGAGGAAATGTAAATATATATATATATATGTTATTTGGAAGCTCATGTGACGACGACATGTGTAATCAGGTCAAGTGAGGTATTCGAGTTTCAAAATATTCATGGATTTGAGAGAAATGTTTTGCGTTTCATTCTCAATGAATTAGAAATTTGACAATGCTCCATAATTTAGTTATATGTACCTTCATTGATGATGTTTGTTGTTGTTGTTCTCGTCGGCAAAGACTAATGCTAAGGTGGAATCCTATATTTATGGCTTCACAAAATCCCAATCGATTCCACTATTATCATACATGATACATAGATATATAATCATATAAAAATAGAATTGATTGGGGTAAAAATTACCTCTGTTGAATTTATACATAGGAAATACATATTGAGTTGAAAATGGAAAATGAAATTTACAGGAAATTCATATAGGTAGTGTTAGTTGCTGGTTAAAGAGTGCGTCGAAAATAAAAATAAATACATGGGACAGGAAGGGACTTTTCGTCGTTCACTATCTCTGTCGTATTGATTTAAATTGATTTTTCTTTGTGTAGATGAACTGACCGTATTTTTTTTTTGTATATCATGGAATTGTGACGTTACTATAGTCAGCTCGGAAAAACGATGAGTTTCGCAATTCCAAAAGTTGTAAAAATTCCGTCACGTGTCTAAAACTAAATTCCAGTCAATTCAACTTAAATGAAAGGGGAAATAAAAGTAGGAATTTTATGTCTGGCACACAAAAAAAATCAAACTGATATGTGGATATGTCATTTTCTGTATTTACAGATAATTGGGATCGACGGCGGTCGCCACTATTGCAGTCGTGTTTGGGGTAATCGACTCCGCCGTCGTCTAAATCGAATTGAGACGTGGGCAGAAAAACAAGGATTAGGTAAGAATCACAATTCATGAACAAATAAAAATTTAAAATTTTTTTAATCGATTTTACAAGTCTATAATCAAAATATTGAAAATTGACCTTTACAGAGCTTGCTGCCGATTGTCATCTGGTTCGTGTTGTCCAAGCAGCTCACCTTCTCCAGGTAAAAAATTAATAAAGATGGAATGACCTGTTTAAAATTTTATGCCTATCCAATACTTGTCTCTAGTACAGCTCGAATCCAAGCTATTTGTTAACCCACGCGCGTTTTAAACAAAGATGTTTTTCGTTCTTCAGTTTTTTTTGCCATCTTTATTCTAAATTTAGCCATGAGTCGGTCTCTATACTTTTTGTACATGAAATCAATGAGACTTTGATGTTATTTCCATTTAGAAATAGAACAGAAATAGAAAAAAGCAAGTTGAACCACAAACACACACATAGAGCTGGATTTACTTGTCCAGTTTTATGTTTATACTGAGAGAGAGAGAGAGACAGGATATTGTTAGTGACAGTAGGGTTGACACTTTGAGACTTGAAAAGAGGACTCACTTTAGTCTTTCATGGCCTGCATACGTAACTGGACCATAAACAGGCCAGAGTCTGCCTTTACTTCGTTTTTCAAAGTTCCATGTTCGATTGTCAGAGAGAGACTTGGAATAATGTGTGACATGTATATAGACCAGGCAAAGATTAGTTTTGGTGTCTGTTCGTTTTCCTTTTTTACTTTTATTTTTTTTGTCGCGTGTGAAATATTCTCTCGATATATGAGAATGGAACCCTTTTTTATATCAAAATTCGGTTAGATGAGTAAGGAGTAGCGGCACAATGTAAAAAGAAAATGGCAAATGGTCATGAAATAACTCTGAGCCAGAGTGAGGAAAATTGAGAAATCGAATCAAAGTTGACTGGGGAAATCATATCAGGCATTCATGTGCACACGCTGTAGTTGTGTGTGTGTATAAATAAATTGAGTTACAGTCCGAGCTACTCAGATTTTCGGATATCCACGTGGATTTACACAATCGTCAAGTGACTAGGATTTCAAAGGTGGTTGTGTACGAAGGAAAGGAGCATGATTTACGACAGTGATATTGACAGGGAGTGAAAAAGGAATAAAATTGGTAAAAGGGCTGAAAACAAATTGCCTGGATTTCGTATAATATTCACTTTATTTTTCGGGATTGGAAGTAGTCGTCATTTTTTTATTTTTGTTATAATATTATGGAACATTTGATATTGGGTACGTTTTATGCTTCAATGTGTCCCAAATACTGACGTCATCTTTTTTTGTTTCTTTTGTATATAGGCACCCAAAAATACAACTGATGAATTGGCAACGACGGCCAGTAGCTGTTTTAAATTAAATTCTTTGCAGCTGAGATGTCTCCTAATGAAATATCAGTACGAATCCGATGAAATTCCCATCCCTATCGAAATTCTGGAAAACGTCATTCGGGTGACTATCAAAAAAAAATTTTTGCACCTACTTTTTGGTTTTCTATGTACATGAATCTTGAATGGAATTAGTTACTCAGATTGTAAAAAAAGGATGTGTGACATGTGTGTGTATTGTATGAGTGTATGTCTGTGGGAATTTTGTTATTCACTTAGATCTCGTACCTATATTAGTTTTTGATTAATAATAATAATAGTATGGGAGGTGAAATTACTTTGAATTTTTTAGAACTACATATAGGTTCTAGTCAAAATGAAATTGGCTACATTCACATGGGAAATGAGTTTCTTGAAAAGTGAAAATGAAATTTTTGGCATTGTTGCACACATGCATACATGAATTGGCTTGTATAAAAAAATGAGGGATTACTTACACAACTTCGTTCTATTCCTGCCTCGCACAATTTATGGTTTTCACATATATGTATATCTATCATTAATTTGTGTTGCAGCTCCACTTTGTTTAAAAAATTATTTTTTCTAGACATTTGTAAATGTAGAATCTAGTCGTAAGTTGAAATGTATGAAGGAACACAAAAGGGTAATTGAGAGTTGAGAGTCGAAAAGAAGACAAGATAAGTTCTAGACCGACTGACGAGTAAAAGTACAGAAGAAAATTAATTGAGATGAAAAAGTCAAAAATTATTCTCAAAGGAATTATTCTGAAATGGATTGTCATGTTATGTTAATGAAGGAGTCTAGAGTTCATACTGTGACAGAACATCAGTTTTTGAACAAAGTATCATCAGGGTATATAGTTGGGTATTTAATTTTTGTACAATGTGCAAAAATGTATGAAATATATATATATATGAGAATATGTCAAGGTTAAAAAGTTAGTATGCACTTGAAATATGTATAGGCATTATTAAAAATACAACTGTAGACTTTCAGTTTTAATTGTACAACCTTTCCTGGTGTTTAGAACTTTAGAACTTAGACTTTTTGATTACCACTCCGCTTTTTATGTATGGAAGTCGTTAAAAAAAAACGTTTTTATGCCAGTCGGCGTCATAGTCATTTTGCCGAATGCATAATAATTTCGGCAAATTTCTCATTCTGTGATAATTTTTGTCCCGTCTCATATTTTTTTCATATTATATATATATATCCATTCATATAAAAATAACTATTAATCATGCATTGTTTCCTGTAGTTGCAGAGCTGTAGTTTGAAATGTTGTAGTGTAAAAAAAGATTTGAGTTTTTTTATTCCATTTTTATGTTACAAAAGTATATAAAATGTAAAAGGGAAGGAAAACAGAGGATGAAGAAATAATATTGTGTCTGGCAAAGCCGAAAAGCGCATTAAATTTTCATTGCAAAATATTTATGAAAATATATAAGGAAATACTCGAAATACAATACAATGCAATCACATGACATGCAACATGGTCGAATATCGAGTAGCCTCAAAGGCGTAGGATTTTTCTCTCTTTTTTACATGACATCGTCGGATGGAGAAATTCAGACGTTTTTTAGTTTAATTTTATTTACGCCGTTGCCGGAACATGTAATCGGATCTCTTGATGCTTCTGTTATGTTAAAATGGTGTGTATGAGATTTATTTACAAGTTTCGTTATGTGAAGTAACTGTGAGGTAACTGATGTTAGTATGGCGTATTGTAGAGTATTTGTACATGCAATATACAAATCATATAAACTTCTACATTCTCTGTAAATAAGACGTACCGATCATTTGTATATGCGAGTCCAAATTGCGATTGTAAAATGTAGTACAGTAGGAGCACTAAAAGTAGTGTGTGTGAGTGTACTGATTCTGAGTGTGTGTATTCTCAGTTCTGAGTAAAGTTGACGATGATGATAACTGACAAGCATGGCGCCAATGGCCATCACACGACAGAAATCACATACATTTGTTCATAATCTCTGTAGAGGTATTTATAAAGGAAGTAAATCTTTGTAAATTTTTCTGCAATGTCTGTGTATACTACAGAGAAATAGAGAGATATAGGCTGTTGACTGTTGTAGAACTTTTTTTCTTGTATCTCATACATTACCAAATGGCGTGTAATGTATGCCAGTCATATTATAGGTGTACACATGCCTAATACTAATATTCTAACAAGCTCAAGACAAAATGATGGTGGATGAAAAACCACAGTACTATAGAAAGAGTATAAAAGAAAAAGTCAGTTGAATTTATCGCTAGTTTAAATTTCATCTACTCAACCACCAGCAACCAACTGTTTACTGGTTTATTCTTCTTCTCTTATTGCTCTAATAATGAACGTTTTTTTTTTAAACGTGTGGCTAAAAAATTGTGTGTTTTCAATCTGCCTGGACTTCAAATTACAAATTATGTGAAGTACCAAATTACATACACCCAGTCAAACACTTGACTCTGTTCTCCATGTATTAATTATGCGAAAGGGTAGCAATATTAAATGAACGTAGGCGATGAGCGCCCGTGTAGAATTAATGTAGGAAAAATACTTTAGTACTCTGAAAAATGAAGTTTAAATTTAAATTTTAAATAGTAAATAGTATTTACTAAATACTCTTAATATATATTTTAAAAAAAACTAGGCGACTTTCATTTGATTTGAGGATAATGAAGTAGGAACATTGAAGAGCGTAGTATTTAAGGAAATATTATTCAAATTGTAGTGCAGTGTAGTAACAGAAACGTGTCCAATTATACGGCTATATAAATGTGTAAACAAATGGATGACCCCTGGAGCTAGAAGAAATGAAAGGAAATCCCAGTGTGCTTTTTTTATTTCACTTTTGTTCACATGTCACTTGTTGTGTGTGTGTGTGTGTGTGTGTGTGTCTTTATGGGGAGAAGTGTACGGATGTGTAAAGGGTTAAAATAGGGTGAATTATTTAGCATTGCAAATCTATGGTAATGAGCAGAAAAATGAGAGACCCAACACTATAAGGCCAACACTCTTTGAAGGAACGATAAAACATTCAACATATATACTTACTTAGATATGCATGTAAATACACAATGATAGGAAAGGTGATAAGGATAGGAGGCGCAAGAGTATTATGAACCTGAATATCGTAATAATAATAATAATACTTTTAAACGAACGAACAAACAAACAAGAAGGCACCCTCAATTAAAGACAAATCTCCTAACAAAGTATAATATTTTATGAGACGATATGATATGATATGAAATGAGTGGACAAACAACAAGTCGCTTTTGTTATATCTATATTCAGATTCAGTGAATAGTTTCTAGTATACTAATGACAGTGTGATACACTGTGTGTGTGTGTGTGTGCCGACTTTGTGGTGTGTGTGTGCTCGTAGGAGTCATTATCGTAATTTAAACAGTGGAATTTAAATGAACGATAAACTAAAGTTGGAAGTTGAAAAGCAAGAAGGGTAAAATAATCTAATAGTTGGTAATAATAATATTTTAGAATCAGATAGTTGTGAATAACATTAGAATATTAATGTGTGTATATTCATTCTGTTAGTTAATTTTTTTTACCTTTTGTATTGTACGTATTTGTATGTAGAGACAAGAGCAGAAGACAGTCACTATATAGTGTGGCCATAATGATAGAGTATAAATATTGTAGTTGTTTTTTTATTTGTTATGTAACTATGATAGTAATAATAATAATAATAACTGACATTGTATTCTCTCTTTCACCGTCTATTGTCTAGAGTATAAATTATTCCAAGTTTTCCAACCATCGTATCATTAACAACAACGTTATTAGATATTACATGTGTAATGTAGGAATATTTTGTATCACGAGGTGACATCGTCAATAATTTCTTTATATCATAATAATAATATTTAAAAAAAATGTAAATGTCGTCACCGTCCCAAATTAACAAAATTAACGTGTCTGCATGAGCTCCTGCTCATTGCTCGGGACACCGTTTAAAATTAAATTAACAAAAATTATGTCATGGTAGGACTTGTAAGTGTGTTGATTCACAGACTTGTATAATTTGATACACGTCAAAGAAACTACGTTGTCTTAGTCGTATTTAATCCTTGCCAAGACCCCTTTGTTGTAATTAAATATGTATATTATACTATATACATATGTAAAAGTCTTATACATTATTTGATTCCGTACGTACGTCTGTGTGTGGAGAGTGATGTAAGACTTTTGGAGTGCATTAGCTTTTATTTATTGGTGTAGGTAATCTAATCATTTTCTATATATATATATATGTTCTGTACGAGTGAGCAGCTAACAGTTAAATCTTATAGTGATAATAGTAATTATTATTATTATGATTCCAGTTCCAAGTTTGAGGTTTTGATGTTGAGCTTCTTTGAACCAAAATGCATGCAGACATGGATGATATATTTATTATGGCCCGTTTTAACTGTTTAATTTGAAATTTCTGAACGTTTTATAGCTGATAATAGATAGTACTTAGGATTAGTGTGAAGAGGAAGACGAAGAAGGAAAATAAGAGGAACGATATTGTATAGATACTACATACATTACATATATAGTGGCTAACAGAGCGATGATTCCTGACCAAAAGGTTTTTGTGAATAGAGTATAGTGGGGAAAGGATGTGGTGACGTCATCAGTGTTCAGATGATGATGATGATGTGCTTTGGATTTGGAGGTTGATGATAAACAAGCAAGCAGAGAGTTGGTTCTATATGTGTGTGTATTACTGTGTACTCTGTATGTGTATAGGAATGGGGAAAAAAATGAACAGAGTTGGTGTAATGTAATGTAAGTAATGACGAATGCCATGAGTAATAAGGAACATGAAGAATGAGGTATCAGTCAAGAGTATTATGTTTTAGTGCATTTTGTATTCGGAGAAGTAGTATAGTATAGTTAGTAGTAGTCGTAGGAGAAGAAGAAATAGGACCTCAACTCTAAAAGGGGTGGATGAAATACGCTACATGTTATACAGAGTTGCAGTTGAGTTTTTTTCGCCTGTGTATGATGAAGTCTGTGCAGTTGTAGGATGATGATGGATAGATGTTGCTTGTACTGTCAGTACATAGTATGTACATAAGCATAATAGATATGTATTATTGGAAGGGCAAAAGTAAGGCAAACTAAGAGTACAGGAAAAAGCCAAAAAGGTATAATATTATGTGTGTGTAAGAACGTGAAGAAGAAAACGTACATACAATATTATGCTTCATGTATAATACACAGTCGTCCACATACATACTAGTAGTACACACACACACACACACACACACTGCACTGTACAGTGTACACACATACACAGTGGGAAATGAAGAATAGAGTGACGAGTAAAAATTTCTCTGGCCATGCTTTATTCTAAATTGGAAGAGGAAGAACAAGGGACGTTGTTCTCGGTTTGGAGGAGAGTTTTCTATATTCTACTGTAGTATTTATTTACGATTAGTATTTGTGTTGTTGTTGCTGCTGCTGCTGCTGCTGTTGCTGTTGACTGGTGAATTGTGATTTGTGAATGCGTGCCGTGACGGTGTGTGTAAGTTGTGGGAGAAAACTGAATACGTTTTGCTTCTGTGTGTGTGTGAGTGAGTGTATTGTGTAGTCATTATCAGTAGATATTTTCCATCATACTGGATTGCTGTTTTACTTTTAGTCTCTCTCTGTGTCTTAATATGAAATGACTCATCTCAGATGAGAGATCTTTCGGTGTAATAACAAGTACAGGGAAGCAAGTTGTAAATTATTACCCATATATTGTGCTTGTGATTCAATCAGAATCAAAATCAAAATTGAAAGAAGAAGGAAAAGAGAAGAATCAAGCGAGTGAGTGAGTGAGTGAATACAAACTGTGTTGGATTAATTTATTATTTTTGATTAGTCGTATTTCCTATATATTACTCACAATTAGTGTACACACTGTACACTGTACAGTGGAGATGTGAAAGAGAAGAAAAAAGTTTCTTTTTTTGAGCGTATTAAGGAAGGAGGCTAATCTAATTTGGAGTAAGGAGCTTATGTATATATGTCTAGATATATTAATGTAATGACGTTCACATTAAAGCTACATGGGAATTTCCTGAGATTGAGCGTGTGTACATATATACATGTGTGTGTGTGTGTGATGTGTGATGTGTGTATGTGAGAGAGATTTATATTTATATGATTCATGTTTTCATGTGTTGTTGTTTTGAGAATTAGAATTAATGTATGTCATGCTTCTACATTGTGACTTATGAATGATATTTTCCTCAATAGGTTGCTGAGAGTACAGTGGATGAAGTGGTTCGTCAAGATGGTAAAAGTATCCGTCTCGAAGAGGAGCCGTTGATTGGCCTTGCATTTCTATTACCAGATGATGGATTTAGTTCAGATATAGTGCGAGGTAAGAAACACAAATTCAAATTACTATTATTATTATTATGACTTCTTGTTATTGCTAATATTTAAAAACTACTAATACTAATAAATATTCTCAAACTCAAACTTACTCTTTTATTTTGTCCATATTTGTATAGGTGTTCCTTCGGGTTTGATAGAGTTCTTGTCACCATTAGCTCCATTGTGTCGGTTAACACCGAATCCGACTGCTGCCGGCTACTGGACGATATTTTTCCAAGACCCCATGAGATCCCCGTCGGCCATGTCAACGAAATCCTTTGCCACTGCTTTCACAAGCGCTTCCACGAGTCATCATGTGATGAATCAGATTCATAATAGTGGTGGAGGTGGGAATTCCACAATTCCACATCCCGCTCTGACTATGGGCAATAATAGTTCAATTGTCAATAATAATAATAGTATGATGATGAGTAGTGGTGGTAGTATAACGGGCGGTTTAAACAGTCCGAATAATCCAAGTACAAGTGTTATGAGCCGGAATGGCGGAGTGGTAGAGAATAATAGCAGTATTGTGAATAATGTGATGATGGCGGCGGCCGCAGCTAATCGAGCTAGTAATCTATCGGGTGAACCGGAGATTCAAACTATTAAATTACACAAATTGAATTCGGGATTGGGATTATCCATTGTTGCAGCCAAGGTGAGTAGAAAAATCATTCATCTTTTTTATTATTACCTATTATATATTTTTGATTCAATTCCGTCGGCATGCATATTTTATATGACAACTGAACAGACAGGGAGAAAATGTAGCTTGCAATTATTGATTAATTTTCCGAGTATCTAGTTTCTCCTTTATTGCTTATAGAAATTGACAACATGTCATTCTAATTAGTTTCTTAAGTGAACATGAAAAGATTATAAAGCACGTGATTTCGGATTTCGTATAGCGTCAATATTAGTTATTGTTAATTCGAATCCTCTTACGATTAGTTGGTTTTTTTCTTCCGTTTTGGAAAAAATGTCCACATGGAAAATCCAAGCCGATTATCCTATAGGAAATCCTTGAAGCATATCAATGTTCCAACTTGTTTTTTTGTAGTGTTGCTTTGTTGTGCATTTTTTTTTTTTAAAAAAAAAAAAGTTGGTATATTATAAAAACTTGAAACGAGCCGGGTGAATAGAAGCAAAAGAAAAAGCATCATACCTATAAGTATTACCTATCTATTATCTATACACTGACAAACAACAAGTGAGCTAAAGTATAATTCACGGCTGTCACATTATCTTACGGTCATTTAATGGCTCATGGCTTGTCAGATTTCTAATGCAAATGCAAATTAATTGCCGGGGCCGGTAATGGTCAAATAATTCCTTTATAATACTACTACCAGCCATACTATTGTATATGTATATATAATATATATATAATAGATACGAGCATATATGCTTTTCAATGAAAGTGAAAATCGTTTGGTTGTACATAGTAAAGTCTCTAAAAAATGGTTGACTATCTGAATCTGGTTGAAGTAGGTGTAAAATGTTCCCTTTACATAGTTTAATGTTTGCATTATTATGATTATTATTGTGATGACGAAGGTAACTAACCCAAAACTCGAGTCATCCTATATAGTACATTGTACATTGGTAAAATGTTGGGGGAGGAAATCGGGATTTTTCTCTTATTCCTCCTCTCACAGAAGAATTTCTTAATCTTGGTTATAAACAAGGGAGCACGTTTAAGACTGGGCTTTTTGGTTGTTTGGAAGTCGCCGAGGATTGCCACATGAATTTGTCAGGCATCAATTCCAAATAAAAAGCTGTAAAGAGTGAAGGCTTTTGCTTTTGGCAGACCATTTAAATACTCTCGTCGTCGTTGTGGGCTGCTTGGTGCAAACAACTTTTACTCGTTTTCCATTTTTACTGTTTCACATCCTCTCTCCGTCTCCGTCTTTTCCTTACAAACACACACACACACACACACACTCAAACTTTTACGTTGAATTCAAGTTCAGATTTTATTACCTCAAATTTGAAATCCTCTCTATACAGATAATAGAGCTTGTTGCCTCTTCGTAATATATAGAATGTACAGGTATATAGAATGTATATTATATTATAGAGATTAACTTATTTTCATATTTCTCCTGATACATGTATGCATAAGTTTCGCCATAGAATATTGCAATTGCCTCGTTTTGTTGTTATTTAAGACTTGGTAATTTTACAACTTCAACTATACCAAAATATTATGCGTCTTTACCGCATAGCCTTTGAAAATCCTTGGATTGATTCATTCATGAAGATTGGTATATATATCTGCAAAAGATTTGCAGATATTTGCGTTGTTGTGTATCTAGTATCCACATCCATTAACGAAATTAGAATGACTCACAAACCAGGGAATCATTATTCATAAATTTAAATGTTTTTGTTTAAGTGTATTGAGTTTGAGTCAGCCTGTTCTCTTGTTTTTATTGTCATTGTCATTTCTTTTGAGAATAGAGTAGAATCTCTCCAGAACAACTTGAATCCTTAATTCAGATTATCAGTGTATTTAATGCTGTTTTGTATGTATAATGTGTTTTTTTCTCATTTGAGAGAGAGAGAGAGAGAGGCTAAATGTTTAATGTCTTGGATCTTTGCGTCGCATGGCATGAGGTACTAGTACATTCTGTTTTTAAGTACACCGTCATTTCCTTTGACTGTGCATCTTCCTCTCTTCACTTCTCCGCCCTTCCTTTGGTTGGATTTAAAGTCTTGTATATACTTATATACGTACATACATATATTTTGTGAATGTTGAAAATATTATAGGAAAAACTAAAACCAACCAACTAACTTGTCGCACATGGAGTGAACAAATTAAAGTTTCTAGCTATTTTTATTGCGTGTGTATACAGTACATGTCTCGAGTTGAGAGGATTTTACATTTACAAATACAACATTTACAACAAGTTAAACTTGGGTAAAATTTAAATGAAATGGAGTAAAGTGGGGTGATGACTGATGCGTTCAAGTCGTATTTATATATATATGCATATTATTGCATATGTATACATTTGATACAAATGAGAGCATTAAGTATTATGGATCCTTTTTCTTTTGAGTGAGTCATAATGACGAAGGACTTTTTCTTCTTCTTCTTCGTCTTTTTCGTCTTCTTTGGATAATATGGATGGATGGAAAATGGAAAGGAAATTGTGAAAAAAAACTTGTATTTTTTATGCCTGTTGTCTTTTCTGGATTTGGTCCATTAATTATTATCAACAGTGGGCATTTAGATAAAATTATATACATACAATACATATATACGGATATACTTGCATGTTTCTATATATATGTGGTTGTAAAGTTGTAATATTAGAATGGGTATATCTGCATAATGTAATTATTATTTTGTGTAGGTACTTTAAATATACTTTAAATAATGGTCTCTTAAAGTTGTTTCTACTTTCTTGAAGTTTATTTTTATTATGTTTTGTTTCAACAACTGAGGCTGAATGAAGGGAAAGTTTTACCCCACGCATTTAGTCTGGATATGAACTACCAAGTAAATATGTACATTCATTTATTCAACCAAGTAAATTGGATCATCTTTGGAAATGAAGATCTTGTTTTTTTTTGTTTAACTGGCTTCTTTAAAACCCAAACAAAGTCTTTTTTTTTTCGCTTGTCTTTTTATTCGTGAAAAAAAGAGGACAGAAATATCTGTATACATACTATACATACAGAAGAGGATGAAGAAGAAAAAAAAATACTTGAATTGCATTGCCATTTTTCAGGTTAATTGTCAAGAAGAACAACTCTGCTGCTTTTTTTTGCAGTTTTTCTTGTTTAAATTGTTTAATTCACAAGTTGTTGCTTCTTTTTGGCAAATGTTGTTTTTTGTGTTCCTCCCCCTCTCTCGCTTATAACTTTGTACATACAAATTGAAATTGTACTATATAGTAATCTGTAGAATTCCATTCCATTGAGACTTGAAAGATGTGTTTGTACTGTTGATAGGTGATATAGAAAGGAAAGCATTGAGTTGAGTTGTGAATACGTACCGTTTAACTGTTCAACTTTAACGTGGAAATGACATGGAATTTTCAAGTAAAAAAAAAATAACACACAAAATCAATGAATCACATGGAAGGTTAGTTAAATCTTAAATCTCAAATGGAACATTCTCTGCTGTATACATATAAAAGTGTAAGGATTTGTGTGTGATTCCATTTTACCTACAGACACTCATCTCATAAGAATACTCGCAGTGAATAAAATACCTTGGAATTATTCAAGCCTGTAAAAATCCCTATAGGTTTAAATTGAAGGGGAGCATACCGTCGTTCTCGACCATCCATATGATATGATTGTGATTAAGAGACAGGAAAACACTTGCTCGTCTCTCTCTCTCTCTCTCTCTCTCCCTCTGAACAATCGTGTAGGATGACTGAGCTTGTGTTTTTTGAGAGCTCGAGCTCTCTGTCTCTCCAACTTGAATTCAAATTTTATAAAGCTAATAATCGAATGGTTGGTTATCTCCACTGTAAATTGAATAGATGAGTTTTCATACATGTAGCCAATTTATATAGGTTGTTGCGAGTAAAAGTAAGGAGATGCAAGTTAAATAGCTGACGACAGTTTTGTATATACATGGGATATAGGATCATATGGGCTTACATTTATAAAAGGAAGTTGTATTTGATTTGGATGTAGGTATAAGTAAGTATACTATATTATTATATGTTATATATATATAAAATGTAATGTACTTTTATTCTGACTGTGAATGCGAGTGCTAATGCCATGAGTTGAATGTTGCCATGTGAAAAGTATGAAACTACAAAAAGACTAGCCGCAGGGATAATCACAATCTTGGGAGAGTGGAAAGGAAAAGGATTTTAGTATATTTTAACTTGAGAGAGTGCTGCAATGGAACAGCGAGAGAGCGAGAGAGATAGATAGATGTGTATTTTAAAAGTGTTGTTGTGAGGTAAAAGGTAAAGGCAAAAGCATATATATCACCATATATATGCATACATACACATGGAATAATATTCTGGTTGTTGTATGCTTGTATAGGCTTGTACATTACAGACGACCAAGAGATTTCCAAAAGTACTTTTAACTCTTTCAACTCTTACAATGGTTTACACTTGTTAGTTTCGAGTATTAGTTGATAGTTGATGGGTGATAGGAGAGGGAAGCAAGTGCCTTGAAATTCGTCAAATATCAAATATATAAATATATATTTTCTTCATCGTCGTATTCTTCTTCTTCTTCTTTTTGAGTTTTTGAGTTCCTGTTCTTATTTTTCAAAACAATTTCCATAGAAGAGAGTGCTTCCGGTTGTGTGTGTGTGTATGTGACGTGTGTGCATGTACAATTCAAAAGTGTAGAGTATTCTTGGATTCTTCCTCAAAGTCAAGAGGAGTTCGTGTCTTCTTTTGTAATTTATTAAAATAATATTAACAGTATATTATATGTATGTATAAAAGAATAAAGGGGAATACGCAGTTTCTAGTTTCTGTGAAATGGTTAATGGTGTGTAAGTGTAATTCAAATTGGAATTGAGATGACGACGATGAAGAGTACCGACAGCAGCAGCAGTATATATATATATATAGTACTTTTGACTTTTGTTGTTCGTTTGTTTTCGTGATAAACTTTTGAAAATAATTTTTCTGGGTAGAGAAAAGGGAGAGAGAGAGAGAAAGAAAGAAAGAAAGAAGGAAAAAAAGGAGGAAAAAAATATCTGCTCAACGTTGGAGATTACACGTTATAATATGAAAAGTTGTGAGGGTGCTGGTGATAGTGGTGGTGGTGTGTATTTATATATGTGATAGAGTGGGAAAGGCGTGCGAAGAAAATCCGGATTGAGAGGAAGACGGAAATTAAGAATTAGTAGCATTTTCTCAGTGTGTAGACGTTTGTTCTTGCTCCTGGCTCGTTTGCGTTTGGTGTTTTTGGTGTAGACGTATAGACACAGGAAGTTTCAGGTGGAGGAACTCTTGATTTCTTGTTCTTCTTATACTTTATATGAGGACGAGAAGAGTTCTTTTACCAGCACAATTTTCCGTTCATTCCTGAGTTGAGTTTGTGTCTGTGTGTATGTGTGTAACTGTGAGTGTGTGTGATTTTATAAAAATAATAGACTGGAATTAGTTGGGATTCGTTCATGATTGGAAAAGGAGAGACTTGAGACTCCCGAGTTGAATGCCATTTCCATTTTTATAGTTGGTCCGTCGTCAGTCGGTTTTATGAGCCGTTTCGGAAATTTCCTCAGAGTATCTCTCTTCTCCTCTGTCTCTATATTTATATACACCTGTACAACAAGTGTTCAAGTGGGGGATGTGAAGTTGGCAGTGTTTGATAGCCCCTTTCAGTGGTTTCTCCTTTGAAAAATACTCAAAAATACTTATATACTTAGAATTTAGAATGTACGGACGACAGAGTGTAGACGAGTGAAGAAACATCTCTTTGTCGAAAGAGATGTTGTGCAAAGTGCGAAAAGTTTTAGAGTATACAAAAGAATTATAATTCCAACAACAAGATTTTAAAACCATTAGAAGTTGCAAGTGTCTTTCAAGTTGAACTCTATATTTAAATCAAAGAATAATAATACAGATAATGTGCGTATATTGTCGAAGGAAGGAAAATGAATAAGAAATCCAAATCGAAAAATGTGGACGGGGGGACCGGGACGACAAGCAGTGGTGCGAATCATAATAATAATTCTACCACGAGTACTGTTCGTAAGAGCACGAGTCTAATTAGCAGTCTAATTAGTAATGGAGCGAGTAATATTAAAAATCATGCCAAATTAAAAAATAAAAATAGTAGTAGTGGGAGTAGTGTGACGACAGAAAATACTAAAGGGCAACAACAACATCCAGCTACGACGACGACGACGAAAATTAATGGGATCCTCACCAAAAATTCCAGTACAAATACAACAAATGGGATCATCTCAAGTAATGGGAAGACAAGTGAAGGGAAGGAGAAGAAAGGAGATAAACATAGGGTGCGGAGTAGTAGTGAAAAGCCCGAGTCGGGTACGAATAATAATAGTAATGGCAAGAGCAGTAAAAGTAAGAGTAAAGAAAAGGAAGTTATTCTTTCTGGGAGTTCGACGATGGGTCGTGTAGATATTCGTGGTCGACCGATATTAAGAAAGAAATGGAGACCTCTGAGCTATGCCGAACCTGGACGAAATCGGAGTTTGAGTACAAGCAGTGTGGGTGTTTTAAATGGGTTTCTCAATGGAAACAACGGAGGAGGAGGAGGGAGTAGTTTGAGTCATATGATGAGTACCGATGATAGTGAGATAAATTCAAGTTCGGCGACGACGAATCAAATCAATGATGGTTCTAATAATAACTACAATAATCATCATCATAATAATAGTAATAATTACACGAATGACTATTATACTAATTATTTTAACGGAAGTAATTATGACTATGATATAAACTATGGGCATATTTATGATGGCCCGGCTGGGATCGGATTGAAAAAGTACAATGGACACAGTGTAGCGGATTTAGAAGCTCGACTGAGTCGGCTTAGACTACAACAATTGGCGAGAAGGAAAAGTGTGGATTTTGCTATATCATGTGTCGAGCCGGACCCCACGTGTTATTCTGTTGAAGAGGTAACGAAAGAGATGAAGATGGTCAAATTCATATGTATATGTATACATGTATACTTTGCTTGCCACTTGCCCTAATGCTGATGTGTGTGATTTAACTATTAAATGATAACAAGCGTTCAAGCGTTTACTATACGGATAGAAAAAAAATTAATAATAATAATAACTATTTTTCATATCAAGTACGAAAAAAAATACAATTAGACACATTCAAGTTTTTCCTCCGTATATTGTTGTGTGTGAAAGGTGAAGGTGGTAAATGGTGAATGCTGGAGGGTATGAAAAGTCACTGTACATAAGAGTTAGAATTTCATTGATTCTCGTGGAAAACATCCTGTTGAAATTTTTTATTTTTTTTTCTCTCTCTCTCTTTCTTACTCACTCGCTCTCTCCATGTAGAACTTTGAATGATTTTTTTCCCTCCGTCTTTGAAATATTTTCTGACGATTAACTTAAAGTACAAGACAATAATGATTATCTTTTTGGTTTTCCTTTTAACTTTGGTCATTGCACAATACAATAACAACACTTACACTCGATGTGAATGTGATGTAATTCAGGTTTGCTCACTATAAATATAAAAGTATCCTAAATAAGTACATTATATAATATATACTTTCTTTAGCTCGAATTTGGAATTTGGAAATGCCTAGCTTACTCATACAGCAATAGGCTCAGAGAGAGAGAGAGAGAGAGAGATAGCTCAAGCATTTATTATACACATGAGGTAAGGTTTTGGGTCAGTCTTTTGTTAAGAGTGAAAAGAGAGCTTATCTTGAAATAACGAATTTATGGGTTTCACGCAACTTTTCCATTCCGTCATGGATAATTTCGGAAGGTTTTTCGGCTCTCTCGTGTGTCTTCCTCTGCGTAGTGTGTATGTAGTTGTCTGTCTGTATATATTCTGTATGGAATGGAAGAGGATCGTCTGCTCAAACTGAATGTGGAAGTTAAAGCTCTTACTTTGATGTCCTGTGACTTTTGAGAGAGAGTCTCAAGACTTTTGGTTAAGTAAAGCATGAAGAATATATCGTAGTATCTGTATGTAGTAGTCGTCGTCGTCGTAGTCGTGGTGGTAGTGGTAGTGGTAATAATAATAAGAATAATAATAATGATATATATGTGTAGAGTTGAAGGTAAATTGTAAATCTTATCACAGACTTTATCTCTCCCTTGGACGTATGAACATGAAAGTTGTTTTTTCACCTGTGCCTGTGTGGCTGTGATGATGTTGTGTGTTGTGTTGTGTTGGGTTGTGTGTGCGTTGTACCCATTCCAATTTTAAATTCTTCCAGTTTAATCTGAATTACCTAATGTATCCTTAATGTACTTGATGGTGAGTACGCCACACAGTCTGTGTCACCATCATTTTCTTCTGTAGTATATACCTAGTAGTAGTAGTCCAAATATATTGCATTGTACAGCAGGTTTTTTAAATCTAAATTATACGCTGATGGCTTTCAAGTTTGTAATGTACTTCAGATTGGAATTGGAGGTAGACATTTCATACATATAGTACAACATTTCTACATGGTGAAATATGTGTGTGTGTGTGTATAACTTACTTGGATTATTTTCAAATGATTAAAGATATATATACCTATATCAAATGTATATGTATATGCCTTATATGCATGTATGTAGAAACAGTGTAGCTTGACATTTTTTTTGACTTGACAATGTATTTGACTTTCGAATGCGTTCCTGGTAGTAGTTAAATTTTTAACATTAAATTCAAGTTGTGACTAGACTTTTTTATGTTGGCAAAGTGGAAGTGTTGCTTGTGGAGAGCTACATAGAAAGTTAAGCAAGGTCCTTTGAATCAGTTAGCAAATTACGATGAACTGCGAGTTTCGAGTTTAGTTTAATATCATGTCGTCGTCGTAAATTTTTGGGAAATGTGTAGAAATGTCTATGAAATTACACAAAACATTATAATAATGATGATGGAGACATGGACGATATACGAGATACGAGAAGTTATTTCAGGTATTGTACTGACGATGAGAATATAATAATGAGTTTAAGTGTACTTTGGCTTTTCCGATCGGCAACTTTAACTTTCCGTGGTTGACATTTGACACTTTGTGACGGAAATTAGCAACTAGCGACGGTGATCATAAAAAAGGATTTTTATGAGCATGTACATGAAATACATGGAAATAGATCATCTTCCGAATGAGGCCTACTTTTCCTTTCTTTGAATTGTTTATGGTTCCTCAGAATATTTAACATATTAACAAGTGTCAGCTTGACGTTGGACAATGTGAAAACCAAAATTTCCCTACATAGTTTTGCAGTTCTGAACTGTAAAATGTAAAATATATATACATATAGTTATTAAATGTGGTTGACATCAACAAGTTTTTAAATAGCGTCAAATGTTATTTTGTCTATCTTTGTCGCCAATTTGTTTTTTATTCATCTCTCTTCTAGACGCTTCAGTTGTCATAAAATAAAAATCATGTCGGCTCTTGTGTAAAGAGTTTTTTTTACAAAAACAATACTCATGTGTGCATAAATAATTAAATGAAAAAATGTTTATGCTTATTCTAGGGAGTTGGTCAGGATCGTTTGGGGATTTTCATCAAATCGGTGGTGACTGGTGGATCCGCTGATATGGTAAGATTTTGAATTTATTCACTAATGAACTCTTTTTGTAATTAATACGATAGTTTAAAGAACATCTCTGGTTTTTTTTCGGGATTCGTATTAAAAAATAAGAGAATAAATTTTGGCAAGAATAACATTGAACTGTGTAATAATATTATGTATTATTATTATTTACGACGTGCACATTTATTATTTATGAACTTGTAAAAGAGTTGATGCATGTTCTTCACTGTGGAGTCGCATTGGAATTACATTGTGCTCACAACATGCAATCGAGGTTTATAAATAGTCTGCTGTTACTTGTGTCTCTCTACCTGCAAAAGGGTAGAAGGTGGAAGTTTAAAAAGAATCATCTGACAATGAGATATGTATGTGATGTATGTAGATGTAGACTGTGTGTGTGTGTGTGTATTTTATAGGGAGTATATACTATATATGTATCTGACTGCAGCTGTTTATTTGTATGTACATACATGATAAATAATTGGAGCTGTGGGTTCTTGTTTTCTGTCTTTTTCTTCTTCTTCTCCTGTCCATTACATTATGGCGGTACTACTTGTATCCAATGTAGCTCAGAGTCGAGTGCATACATGTACTATTGTACATCCACAAAGGTTATTACTATTACTATATACATAGGAAGGTTTTCAAAGTACATACATAGTAAAAAGGCAAATATAAAAACCATACAAACCATCATATACCAGACAAGGCGAGGAAGAAGACGAAGAAGAAGTAGAGAAAAAAAGA
Source organism: Gisinianus flammeolus (assembly GCA_034699125.1). NCBI lineage: Eukaryota > Metazoa > Arthropoda > Collembola > Symphypleona > Katiannidae > Gisinianus > Gisinianus flammeolus. The sequence goes on along the minus strand of JAIUND010001369.1, from coordinate 6,958 downwards.
GTTTCCCATGAGAACATATTCCGCTCCTGATTTTTATCAGATTCCGTCATCTCATATGTGTATGTCGTCTACTCTACGTGTCCGTGCCACTCCATGCTAAACCTAGAGCCTAGAATATCTATGTGTAGAATACACAATAGTCTGTTTGCATTATTATCGTTATTTAGTGAGTTTAATTAAAATAGATAATTTTATATTGTATAATATTCTATTTCAAAACAGCGTAGGTATCATACTTGTTTTGGGTTCGAATATATGGATATGCCAAGTGGATATGGAGAGGCTTCGTATTTGTCAATGGTTTAATTAAGTTAAGGGGGATCTAATCCTCATAAATACACTTGTTTAATGTTTGGTCAACGTAGGTATTAAAATAAATGAGCTAGTTAATTTGCTACTACACTTACATCCAAATGCTTTCCTATATCTCAGTCGGTTGGTCGTCGGTCTGTCTATCTTTGGAGAATAAATAAATACGACGAATTCTTGTCATTTGTTACGAATTCAAGTTTAATATACTCAATCGTTCATCATATAGTATTGAAATCTCATCTATTTATTTTGGGAGAGGCCATAAAGTTTTAATTGTGAATAAGGATAATTAACTATAGATTTTATTTTATGATTACAACAACAATTAGTTATTAATATTATGGTTGTAGTTGTAGTTGAGAAAATAATGGTAATCAATTTATTGGACGGAGCATATTTGTATTTGTAATTGTAATTTTTCTTGTGCATATTATACCTATATATCGTATGTGATATTTGCGAGAATGAGAGTTGCTCTTGAAAGTTGAAGACTGACGATGAATAATGGAGATTGCATTTGAGATAGAGATGGATGAATATGGAATAGTTTGTTCGCTCTGGTATTTGTTCTTGCATTTTTCTTCGAGATGTTGTTGTGAGTGAGTCCTTCTGGCTGGAGTTGATCTGAACTCGAGATAGTTTGTAACTTTGATAAGGCATTATGAATTATGCAAATGGTATAAATTAATCAACTTTAAAAATTCCGAACGTACTCTTGCAACTATGCACATGCACTTGAATAGTAGACATTTCTTTGCCAATGAGAATCCGAGGTACGCCCTTTTGTCACATAGATTATGGATAGTTTAGGAATTTACCATGTTCAACATGGTAACTGTGACTTTGTCAAGCATTTTTATATTAGTATTTGGCGTCTACTAAATTTTTTTTGTACATACCTAAACCTATGTATAATAGTGGAAATGAATCTGTATGGAGAAGCCGTGAAAATTTGAAGTGAATTCCTTGATCGGTGTTCAAATTATACAATGATAAAGAGGCTCAATGGATTTCCTTCATGTGTTAAGACGAGAGTCGACAAGTTAATTCAAAGCTATAGTCGATGGATTTGCTCTTGAAGAAATAAATAAAATGTTGTGACTCACAATTTGTGCACTACCCACTTCTTATAAGAAATTAATTAATGTCGGAAATTATACAGAAAGGGGAAAGAACAAAGAAAGTACTTTTACAAAAGTGTTGTTGCTGCAGTTGTAAATTTAAAAAAAGTTTACGCATCAATAATTATCATTATGAGTAGGTTGAGTTTTATTTGTAGAAATTATGTTAGATCGTGATGTACAATTATTATTATTATTATTATTATATGACTATAGGGTTTTTGTGAATATGAATAAAATGAAACGCCTTCATGGGAATTATTGAATAGAATTGAATGATGCAGGAGGATGCTATTTAAGCTCCGTTAGACAGTTTTATTGTTTATTGTGTGTGTGGAGACTAATTAATGGTTGAGTTGTGGATTATTTTAAGGCCGAGGGAATGCTGGGAAATGAAGCATTACCTTAGTTTGGTTTAGTACTTGTACTTTGTAGGGAAATGAAGGTCAGAGTTCGTTGGTTCATCATCATCATCATATTGGACTCGAATCACAGACTGCGTGGATTCCCATTTTCAGTTATAATGTAATGTTGTTCCAAGTAAATAGTACAATGAAACGCACATTTTAAATTGATCTAGTTTTCTTTTTAGATGTGTGTGAGGTATGAAGGAGAACTTTGCAGAATTTTGAAATCCAGACATGAAATGAAAACATACAGTAAAAGCTGATGTGCACGTGGAGTACGTGGACAGACTTTATCAAAAGTCATTTGTTTGTGAAACTTTATTCCGTTAATAATAATGATAATATTTAATTTCCTAGTAAAAACAAGTGCTGTTTATAATTGTTAATTACTTTCTTATAATTTGAAGGTAAATACATGGAGCAGTAAATTAATTTAATTTAAAAAGTCATTTGCTGCACTTGTTAGACGCCGGTTGGGAAACCAAATGCCCCTTCGCATGTGCTGTGAGTGTGTATTCAATACACTGTATTGTGTAAAGTGGAAGGTATTTGAAATCCGAATAAAGTTGGAAGTCAGAATGTCATTTCATGTGGGTATGTGAATTTGATTATGTACTGATTATTATCATTTTATTCAGACCAAATCCGTGCTGATGAGGCTTACATATTGGATTGGATTCGAGTATTAAGAAAGCGCCGCTGTAATAATGACAAATATGCAGTGACAGAAGGGATGAAATGCATATGTGTACTGTGTAATACTATATATATATTGTCATAGATCTATTTAATTCAAACTGACTCTCTCTCGTCGGGTCTGACCTAAAAATTGAAGGCGAAAGCGAGAAGTTGAAAGACAGATGACAATAATCTCGACTCAAGAAATGACTAATTGAAGAGTCGAGAGTCAAAGATTCTAGATTGTACAGTATATAGTGAGAAATAATATAATTATTGGGTCTTGTTAGTATCGTTGGTATAGTTTTCTGGGTATTCACATCCACGCACAATCTTCATCATGTATATGTAGTATGTACTCTCTACTCTCTATGTATGTAACTAAATACATATTCCCTACCCATATCATTATGTACAGTAAAAAATCATTAAGATTTTGCATGCGTTCCTCCTGCTGATGCTGCTCCTGCTCCTGTTCCCTTTCATCATTATGTAAGTATTATTGTTATGATGATGATTGTTATTATTCTCATGGATTTCCGTTGGAACCGTTTCAAGTTTCTCATTTGAATTGGAGAGGAAATTTTATGTGATTCTTTTCGTCACCGCGACGACGACTCTTTCGACGGGGACGACATAATGAAATTACTGCATAATTTTCCGTGTATTAAATGTGACTGGGTTGTGGATTTGAAATGAATGAAATTAACAATCCATCTATTTTCCACCTGGACTCACCTTCCCTGTATATAATAATATTTTGTAAATGGGAATTGAATGTCATTGTGGTTGTGAGACGGGAGTGGATAGTGAAATTCATTGAATGCATTCAACGTTCGTCAAAGAAAGTCCCTTGGATATTTTTAGTATGTGTATTTTTGTTAAGAAAATAAAATTTGTATTATTATGAAACTGCACATTTGTTTTTTTTTTTGTAAAACTATTAATTGCCATGATTTTGATTTTGTGGTTCGTAAAAAATGTTGATTTTATTTTCAAATGTACTTATAAATTGAGATGAAAGGAATTTTGGATGATTAAAGGTGATACATCTGTCTGATAAGAATAAGAATGCTCTCATTGTCAACATTTAAAAGGGAATTCGAAGTTTGGAGTTGTGGGAGTAGTAAAGTAAGAGAGAACTAATTGTGAATTGAGGATTTTAATGGAAATACATGTCACATGTGTGTCGCTAGTACGACGTCGCCCAGTTGAGTCTTTAAAGACATTTGGAGAGAGAGAGAGAGAGAGAGAGACGTAAATTAGGTAGTCGAGGTTTTTACTCGAGAATTTCCCTTGGTAATTGGAATGATGAATTTCCAATGCTAATGTATGATACATGATACGTATTAGAACCTACAGATATTGCTCATATTGTTATTGCTTTTACCCCATATTGCACAATATATTGCTTATTGCCATATTGCTCGAAAAGTCGATCATATCTAGTGTAAGTTTCAAAAAAAGTCCATTAATCTAGTGTAAAAAAGCAATATAGCAAATAACAATATGAGCCCGATATTGCTTTTATTGTTATTGCTCAAATTGGCATATATTGCTTTTATTACTAGCAATATGATATTGTTCTGACGTATATGGCCTTATGCATATTCGTTAGCTCTCATTACTCCATAATTTTTGTACTATTTTCCGTAGTAGAATTTCATGGTATTAAATACACAGAGTTTTTTTTACATGCACACGTATGGGTGTGATTTTCGGTGTAGTTTTTCTTCTCTCTTCTGGATAACTAACTAATTATGTATATTGTCTATAGTAAACTTTTGCAGGCTGTAAAATTTTGCCCTCCGGTCCTCTAGGTTTGTGGTTTGTGTCGCATTTGAAACCGTTGTATTTATATATAGAAGTTGGAGATGGACAGTAAATGATGCATTTCCTTATGGGTAGCAGTAGCTTTAGTTGCATTTAGCAGAGATTGCTCTGGGGGAAAAGTCTATACTGCATAAACCGGGAATTTGAATGTCCAGCCCAAAGCTGAATGGAAATGAGTATACCCTCAGTATACCCTCAGTACTTTCTGACATTTCAACACATGAATTTGTAATCATATTACGTAGGTATTTCAGTTTTGAATAATTAAATCCAGCTTTTCAAAGAAATGAGCAGTGGTATAAAGAAAAAGAAGCTGATATTCTATATGAAAAAATGACAAAGACTAGTGTGTGTACTTTCTTTTTTATAATCAGAGCGGATTTGTTTGCATAACGAAAAAGAAAATTCTCTCGGAATCTGCTCTGTGCGTAATATTTTTCATTTTCCTTAGTCCGCCCGTATACAGCGTATACTTTCTTTGATAAAATAGCGGGGCAATGACGTTGGAAGTCCCACTGACTTTAATGCTGTGAAATTTTCCTGCTTTTTTGCCGCTGTTTTGAAGAATCACTAAATAATTTGTATTTGTACACATATACTTCTTCCTCTTGATTAGAACTCCAATAAATCCGGATTTTGAATGTCCATTAGCAGCAAGTATGAATGATAATAATAATGTTTGTGTCCATTATAATTTGTATGCTGCCCAAAAAAAAGAAAGAAAAAAGTTTGGTTGGGTCATATGGAAGGACTTGTCCCTCCCAAATTGGTTTGTTGTACACAAGAATTTGTTCTCAATATATTTACACGGGCGTGTGGGACTGTTGATGATGATGGGTATGTGTCACATACTATGTGATATAATAATCGAGCGAGGAGTGCAAAAGCAAGCAGAATGTAATGCCCGTGGGCATTACAAGAGTAAAAGGATTTTTTGGTATCTTCTCCTCCTCCTCCTCCTCCGTTCGCATCATATTATTGTCACGTTCCCTGGTGTATCTTCAGCACACGTAAGACATCGGAAATGGTTGTGGGCTATATATATGAGCGTCAACGTCAGCGTATACTGTTCTTGTATAATCCCGTCGAGAATTCTTCGGGTAAAGTCAAACATTGCAAGTTTGTATAGGAGGAATCAAGAGAGTGATGATTCTTCTCTTGTATGTATCTTATATGCACACAGATTCTACGCTTGACATCTCAAATCAGTCTCAACCAAAATCCAAAGTAAGAATCAGTATTCAGAATCAGATACAACCTTTGTATTCTTCTTCTGATTATGAGGATTATTATTATTCTGTTTGGATTTATATACAGAGAGATGGAAGGATATTATTTATAATGTACAGTAGGTATATACGAACAGAGAGAGTTTTGCTTTTGGATACAAAAGGTTTTCAAAGGTGTATTGTTTGGAGAATGAGAGAGACAGACTTGAGACGCACTCACTGAATTGTATTGTTTTGTTTTGCTTTTACGTTTGCTAGTTTGAAGGTGTACACTGTGCAAGTGCAACGTAAACGGCCAAGTTGTTTATTGGTTGGTTGGTTGGCTGGCTGGTTGGTTGGAGAAAAAATATAATGTACATATACATAATGTTGTACGAAAGAAAGTTGTTCATTGTGTCATTGTGTTGTGTTGTGTGGGTATTGTCATTTGATTTTGTGTAATTTCCATTGTACTGCTAACCGCCCTTTTGTAATGTAATTCCATGTATTTATGCTAGTAGCAGCTCCAAAAAAAGAGTAGTAGGTATATGAAAAAACTACTGTACTCTTTAAGGCGTAGCTTTCTTCTTCACTGTCTTCGTCGCCGTCTTCTGATGAATTTTAAAATATTTTTGTGGCGAAGGTGAAGATTATAAGCTAAAGGAAGACGAAATACGATATAATGAGACCCTTTTTTTCCCCCATTATTATTGAGAAATCCTTTTGTAATTTGTAAATTATACGAAGAAAAAGAAATGAAAATATCTTTGACAATAACTCATTTGCAAGATGGTTTTTTATGCATGTTAGAAAATGCAGAGTGGAATTTGGGAGAAAAGATGTTACTGCTGAATGAACGCGTGTAAATTATATGATATGATGAGATGTTCTTGACTGTAAAAATGTAAATATGCATTTATAATTTATCATGGATATCATCAATTATCATGGATAATTTTTTATAATTTCAGGATGGACGTTTGGCTGCTGGTGATCAATTGCTTAGTGTCGATGGACAGAGTTTAGTGGCCATCACCCAAGAAAAGTAAGTGATTGTTTCATTTGTGGAGGATATTCCTTTAGCTTTATGTTTCTAGTACTGTTTTGAAGAGGAAATAATCCTTGATTGGCGTTTTAGAGCTGCAGAATATTTAGTCCGGACCGGACCCATCGTAACACTGGAAGTTGCCAAACAAGCTGCTATTTTTCAAGGACTCGCTACAATGCTTTCACAATCTCCAGTCCTAACACGAGGTAAAAATTATACAAATTGTGCAAAAATGTATGAGCGACTTCAAGTCAAAATCAATAATAATAATATCTATATATACCGTATAAACTAGAATAGACTCCCTCTATTTTATAGAGTCCCCTATACAATAGAGTCCCAGGGATTGTA
>JAIUND010001368.1:0-36866 GCA_034699125.1 Gisinianus flammeolus | reverse complement strand
ATTTTTGACCTGCTTTCAAACTGTTTTTTCCCTCCACCAATTTTTGTACACACAATCTTAAGGAATCCAAATCTGATGGCAAAATTGGATAAATCCAAATTGCAGACCCTGAATTCGGCGTTTTTAAATCTGGCATGTTTAATTGTTGTGTAAGCAGAAATCATTTAAACCAGCATGGCTGATAGTTTTAATGTCATAATTTTACCTTTGATGCATATGAATGGCTCGTCCTTTATTTGTTAATTTAAAAATTCATACGTGACTGAAGCAGTCAATGACAATGAAAAAAACCGCATGTAATTTGGCCAATTCGTTCCCGAGTTATCGTGAAATGGACAGACAGACAGGCAGACAGACAACCCAATAGAATAAGGGTTGTAATTTAAGCTCCGGTATTTATAATAGAAACTCCGGTATATTTAATTCGATTTTCAGTATAAATAATAAAGTTCCAGTATTTTTTGGTAACTCCGGTAAAATAAATACTCGAGCAGTATTTATAATATTCCTCAGGTATTTATAATAACACACCAGTATTTTTCTATGAACTCCGGTAAAAAAATAACACTGCAGTATTTATAATACAGTTCAAGTATAAAATGTATATCACCAGTTTTATTCCTAAACTCCAGTATTTTAATGCCATGCATATACCCACATGCATATGATGTATATATGCTCCTTTCACACGGCTTGGCAGATACATATACTCCTGCACAATGTAAATGGTCCAGCATGAGTCACCATTCTGAGAATATGGATGTCAAATATAGTGTCAATTTCTCACCACAGTCGACAATTTCTCGACAATTTCTGAATTCTCACACATGTACCTCGTTGACACTGTCTTTCCACAATATTTTCACGGGCTTTATAATGGAAACTCTTCCTGAGCTTTCTATATATGTATTAGTCAAGCATCAAATTCACAGGAAAGTACAAATAATTCTGAAAAAGCACGAAAAGTGAGAGGAAGAGCCCGGATATGGGAAAGAGAGAGAGTATTTTCGTCGGTTGATGACGCCGAGAAATTCTGTTTGTGTGATAAAAATGTCAAACTGTACAATGACAAAGGAATTCATTGTAACTGGACAAGTTTTGACGAGTTTCGTACAATTAATGGCAGTTTGTGGATTGTAAAAATCACAGGAAATGACCCAAGTTCCATAACGTGTAACTGTCCAATGTTTTTGAAAGAATATCAATGTAAATACTCTGTGGGAATAGCGGTCAGGCTTTCTTTGTTATTTGTGCCAGAAAATTGTCGAGGAATTGTAATTGGACAAAAGCGTAAACGTAGGCGACCAGCAGCCACAAAAACTGCACTGCGTTTCCAATGTGTGTATATAAAATGAACGTGTATACTTTTACGACGTTTCTTAAATGTATTCGGTATTGATATAAATCATTACACATTATTATACAAATTTGATATTTAAATACTGCTAATTGTGCTCACTTATACTAATATTACATTATTATACTTGTTATATATTTAACTACTTACATACTTGTATATAATATATTAGCAATGAAATTGATCAGAAAGTTTATATGTATACAGTACAGTGGCACCGTCAGGAGGGGCGAGTTCGACCGATGCGTCTCGCGTTTTTAATGGGCTCCTGACTAAAAATGTTAGAAGTTTGAAACTTGTTTTAGTTACCGCACCTGAAAGGATATGTGTTAGGCTGCTGAAATCTTTTTATTTTACGGTTATATGTATTAAGGCTCATGAGTACGGCCAGATTGAAAAAAACATGTCAAAACTGGCATTTTTGAACCCCGAAAAACTTTGTTTAGATCAACGCGACCCCGCGTTTCAAAATTCACAAATATTTTACCAACGATTCTTCAAACATGTGTGAGGTCGTGTGCAAAATCATTTTGGTGAGAATCTTGACCTTGGAATGAAATTCATTGTTTTTACGAAACCACAACGGTTTTTGATGAAAATGGGGCGAGTTCGCCCGATCTGTTTATGCATGAAAATCGCAATTTTTTGGGTCAAATTTATTTTGGGCTCTTTTTTATTTCTCAAAGCATCGACTTAATGAGCTCAGTGAGGCTGGAACATTGATTTGGCCACCGACGTCGTACGACTCTCATTTTGCCCAAATATCAATGAAAATACCCGTCCAAATATGGGAATTCAAGTTGGCCGTGGGAAAAGTCCAAACAAACCGTGAGGTCACACCATTTCCATTCCATTTTATCGCAATCGAACTATAGGAAGAATTTTGACACATTTTAGTATAGTTTGACTAGTTTTGGTACGTTTTAAGCCGACTTTTCCCCGAGCGGTCGAACTCCCCCACCAAACGAGTTGGCTTGGGTTCAGCCATGTGTGACAATTTTCAAAAACTTTTGGTGCAGAATTAATGGCAAATGGTTGCATCATAAGTGTGAAAAATTTCATTAAAATTCCCGACGAGAAAATTTTTACGCGGGCCCAAAGTCCAAAAAACTCAAAAATCGGTCGAACTCGCCCCTCCTGACGGTACTTTAAGTGTGTGATGTGTTTCTATGTGTGAGTGTGTCTCAGCCCATGCATGTTGTTATCGGTCAACCGCGGATCAACTCATATAAAACACCAAAAAACTGTAGGGAACTTTTGACTTGGCCTATGTATGTTCTGTCTATATGTGTGGAGTCCACACTGTGGACAGAAGTATATTGGAGATTTGGGTGTATTTTATATTGGGAAAACAAAGGGTTTATTTCTTTGTAAAAAGAAATGCGTTTTATTTGAAAGAAAAAATAAATCTATTTGTACAAAAAAATGTTAAGATTTTGAAGTTTATTTGTAAAAAAAAATAATCTATTTGTAAAAAAAAATAGCCTTATTATTATTATATTTACAGATATATCATACAATTTCCTCAATTTACTCAAAAGGGAAATACAAGGAAAGGTTTTTTTTTGGATTGTGGTCAGATTTTATATGTGTATGTTTGTTATGTTTTCATTTATGGGGGGTACAGCAACAGTATAGTTATGGAAGCATTACTCCCAGCACAGCAGCAGCAGCCCAATATCCCTATGGATATGGACAACAAATGGGCTACTGGTATCCACAAGGTCAGTATATAAACTAATTACTTTCTAGTTATTAAGTTAAATATTTTTTTATTCACGATGAATTTAATTGTTATATCTTCTTCAAGGGTATCCCACAACCCAAATGCAAAATCAATTCCTTCAAGGAATGCAAGGCTACTCGGCTTATGGAAATTTCGGATATCAGCAGGGTTACATGGGGTAAGGAAAACTCATTCCCTCACCCAACACTTTCCTTCCATGATCTTTCTTTCTTTTTTTTTTGTCTCTCTTACATAATCACATCGTTTTCGTTTATTATTTTTTGGTGTTTCGACACAGTCCTGAGTGCGAATAACGAATAGTATACATGTCATATGTGAATGACTCTGATCATTTTCAATATCCAGGGAATCTCTATTCTTCGTGTGTACACAAAAAAAGGTATATGTATATAAAAAAAGTCCGTCTGCATTTCAACTTTTCTTCTTTTTTTTCCTTTTTCCTATTTCTTCATGTACAAATTAGATTATAATCTAGGGTTTAATTAAAGTCTCTTTTGTATTATTTAATTATTTTGTACTTATCGGGTTTAGTTTTCGTTAGAAAAACTAGACATTTTTGAATATTTCTGGACAAGGGAGAATCAGAATCGTATTGTCAAAATTTGTTGAGATTTTGCAAAAAAAAAAAAAAAAAAAAATGTTTTTGGATAGAGTGAAATCCGGATCCGGATGACTACAATTGCTGTGAATAAGGAAACGAGTTTCTTTTTTTCATTTTCTAACAAATCCTTTTCTTTATTGTGTATTTTTACATTTGGCATTTGGCATTTCGTCTTGTCTATTTTTGTAGACTTTTCTTAGTATAGGTATTATAATATCTTCTACTAGTCTCTCTTTCTTCTGTGTTTTGTTGTACAAATACAATTGTCGATTCTCTGGATCTCTCTCTCTCTCTTTCTCTACTGTAGTAAAAATAAATTATCATTATCGTATTTTCTATGTATTATATTATTACATTGAAATAACAACTATTAATATTAATTCGGTGCTGGGACTGTTTCGACACACAAATCTGGGCGGTGTGTAATCTCGGGATCACACACTGCTCACATTTTGTCACTTACCTTATCTTACTGTTGTTGTTTTACTTAATATGCATGACATTTGCCTACCTGCTCAATCTCTCTCTCTCTCACTCTCTTTAATTCTCACTTTTAGCCACACAACAAAAAAAAATCCTTTCACAAAAAATAGACTGTTGAGAGCCACCTCGTGAGTGTGCGTTATGAATGTTGCCGTTCCTTTCCCTTCTCCTCCCCCCCCCCCCACGAAACCAAATTCTGCTTGATTCTCTCTCACGAGTCCATGAGCGTCCGTCCGTCCTCTTTCCCACTGGTGGAAGTAACATTTTTTTGTTGTTTTGTGTTTTTATTTCTTCATGTTTGATGGATCTTTGTCGTTGTCGTTGTCATTGTGTGTGTAGAGCTTAGTAGTGGTTTAACGTATTTTCGGGGGGTATTCATTGATTTTCTGGTTGATCATCGGTTGCTGCGGTGGTTCTATAGGGTGATGATGACTGATTGTCTTGTGAGACAGATTGGCTTTTGATATAGGACTTAAGACTCAACTGACAATGAGTGGGGTATTCGAGTATTTGAGTGTATAGATGATTATTTGAATAATATTCCATTCGTTTCTCTCTCTATTCTCAACTCATCTTTGTACTTTCTCTCTCACTTTTATTCCTTTTCTCTCTCTGTCTCTCTTTCTCTTTTGTTTTTTTTATTGTGTGAATGGTGGACTGAGAGCGTTTGTTTTCTTTTAGACGATCATATGAATGTTTGTTGTGCGTGTGAGTGAGTGAATTTCGGATGGACGTTATATATATATATACTATATATATATTTTTTTTGTGTGTGTAATTCCTGAATGAGATTCCCTGTGATTGATGATTTGATTTGATTTGTGTGTTATTTTTTTTGGTGTGTGGATTGTTGTGGTATTTTGAGTATATTTTTTCATCCCAGGGCTGGAGGTGATCAGTCGTCCACAGCTACTGCGGCTGCTGCTCAGCAGCAGCAGCAAGCAGCGGCTCAACAAGAATGGGCAAAAGCGAAATCTGGTCGGAACGGACAAGATCAGAGAGAATGGTAAATATTGTGTGTGTGGCAGCAGTGTTGTGTAGGTCACTTTCTTGTCCGTGCACACTCTCTTCTCATATACCAAAAAATTTTATTTTCATTTCATTTAATAATATTTGATTTTGAGTTGTTGTTGTTGTTGTTGTTGTTTCACCACCCTCACACTTTCCCTCCCCCCCAAACTCTCTCTCTCTCTCTCTGTCTTTCGAAAATCCCTTTCGACTCACAAGCTTCAAATGTTTGCTGTCTTTAATTTTTTCAGTTCCTTTGATGTTTGTGTGTGTTTGTGAGTGTGTGTGTGTGTGTGAGTGAGTTTGTGAAACGATGGATGAACTTTGTAAACTCATTGTTGTTATTTGATTGTGTCACATGTGTGTGTGTCGGTGTAGGAATGTGGGAGCTATGCAAGGAATGACGTCTTGGGGTGGCCAAGGAGGCGCTGCGGCTACACAAATGACTGGAGCCGCTCAAAATGCTGCCGCCGCGGCTGCAATTCAACAACCAACAGCTGTAAGAAAATCAATGAAGAAATTGATAATATATAATCATTATAATCATAGTAATAGTGTATTTTTCTCCTCATGATAAAGATGGTCCGTCATTTTCTTTAAATATAAATTGTCCCTCGTTTGATTTGGTATAGGCCGCTGGGGTAATGGCTGCAGCTGCTGCATACCCAATGCAACAATTTCAAGTGAGTGGAAGTGGAAAGGAATGTTGATGACCTGATTTTTGTGAATTGGAATTGGAATGGGATTTGAAGTAAACTAATGTGTGTGTTTTCTTTGTCTTGTGTATAGGCTCAGTGACGTTTATTACACGCCTAGACTGATTGAGTCCGGGGGTCCCCGCGAAAGTTGTAGATAGTCTTGTTTACATTTCTTTTCAATTATTTTATTCTTGTATGTATGTGTGTTTTAATTGTTGTTGTTACTACTACTACTACTACTACTACGTCTACGTCTACTACCAACCAACCACCACAAAGGAAAAAAAAAACTTATACAAGAATATATTAGGCCTCAATTATTATACATATTATTATTATTATTAAATTATTGAACATATACATATATTTAAATAATATTAGAAACTATTACTATTACTACTGATACTACAAGTACATATTGTTTGTAGATTGCATTCTCGCTCCATATTATAAAACTATATTACTACATACATGCATACATACATATAAATATATATATATTATTATCAATATATATACAATTACTAATTATCATATAAATATATACATATATATATATTTAATATATATTAAATTTGTATAAAGAGGAAAAGAAATATCTACATTTTACAAGCTCGTAGTCTAGTGGTGTGAGTTTACACTTTCAAATCTGTCTGTTTGTTATCTGTTATATTATTCATGACTACATGAATTGTGAATTAGCATGATCATTATAATTATTACTATTATTATTATTATTATGTTGGTTATTTACTTATTAGATACGATTAGAACTTCAGGGAGATTTCAATTTTTCAATTGTGTACTGAAAAAAAACGGCAATTTTGTTTTTCGTTTAAGAGATATGTTTAAAAAAAAACGACAACTAATTATTATTATCTACAATTACAATACAATACAAATGAGAACAAAACACACACACACATATATATATATATATATCTATACGTTTCCCCTGCTTTTCTTTACTATAGTTTAATTTAAATTTTAAACAAACAAAAAGTATATTATAAATTATGAAATGCTCTGGTGCAAAAACACATACAAAAAAAACTGTCCATGAAAAAAAGAATTTACACTCTGTGTTTCTGCTGTCGAAAAAATAATAGAAAACAAATGCACATGCAATGCAATGTTAAAACTATACCTATATATAAAAAAAACGTCTCAAATTCTTCTGTTCAATCTTTATATATATATATATATATATCATGGGGAAAGTTCAAGATCGATCGAGGAGCCCATTTTTTCTTCTTGTTCCTTGAATGCATTTTAATATCAAGACATTGGTATGCTGTTTTTTGTTTTTTTTTTATGGAGATTTCAGATTCTTCCGTTGAGTTTCTCTCTCATTTTACACAAGGAGTTTATATGTATTTTGAAATTGACATGAGGGATGATGAAATGGGAATGGTTGCATGTGCATTTGACGAATTGAAAATAGAGAAATGAGAATAGTATTATTTATTTATGATTATATTGATATGATATGATATGATGATGATGGTGAGTCCAAAAAAACAAAAAAAAAGTTTCCCATTGCGAATTCGCCAAAACTATATTGAAAGACAGCTACTTCTTCCAGTTGGGAAATCCTGGCCGTAGAGATTCAGAATCAGTCGATAAGACTTTTTAAAGAGTGACTTTTTTCTGTTGTTGTTGTTGTTGTTGTTTTCATCGTCATCCCCCCGTCCGCTTTTTTGTTATTGATATGACATTGAGCGTGGGTGGGGTGACGGAGGGGGCGCGAATGATGATGAGGGACAACCCTATATATATATATGAGAATGATCATATTATGTTTGTAATATGTAAATAGTATAAAAATATTTGTTGGTGAGGTTGTTATGTACATTGAAGATGAACTTCATCTGATGAGGAATTAAAACGGAATGTGGAATGGAGTGAATGCGTGAGAGAAAAGAAGTCAAATTGAGATATAAGAAATACACAAACATAATAATAATAATAATAGTAAAAATAATGGACCTTGTCGGACTGGACAGGGGAAATGATAAACAAACAAAAAGGAAAAGAGCACATTGCACTGCTGTTGCTATACCTATACTCTGTGACGAATGAATGATTGACTGCTGGTGTTTCTGTTTGTGTGTGGGTGTGCGTGTGAATGTTTTTGTTGTATGATGACGTGGTGATTCATACAGTTGCCTCAATGTTTATCTCCCGTAGCCTATTTATATAAAGAAGAAAAAAATGTGTATATAAAATGTATTGTATCGTCATCGTGTTGTACTCGTCTTGGTCGTCATCGTCGTCATCCTATGTCCGATGTATCCTGTGTACAGTATGAAATGAAGAAGTGTAGTGTATGAAAGGAATTAGGAAAAAAAATGGGGGGAACAGAGAGAGAAATATAATATTAATATTTAATATAAATATAAAAGATTAAGCAGCAGCAGAAAAAAAATGGGATCCTCCAGACACTATATATATATATATATACAAACTTTTTCTCTTTTTTTTTGAGGAGGGTCAACAAATGGGACGGAAATTGGAACAAAAGAGCTAGATGTAGTCTGTCAGTTTGACTTTTTTTTTCGAGGGCCATGAGTTGCCTCAAAAGAAAAAAAAAACCTGGAGACATATTATTATTATTATTATTATTAAAACAAAAGAGAGAAAAAAAATACATGAAAAATATTCTACATATATATAAAAAACAATGAATATGGTTACTTAGTACGTTAATATTGATACATTTAAAATGTAAATTGTAAATGATTGTACTAATCATATTTTAAGGAAATAAACATATATATATATATATATATATTGACAAATAATTGTTATTGAGAGAAATTGTGTGAGTAGTGTGAGATTTTGAATTGTCCGGAGGGCGCAAAATAGATAGAGAAAACAATTAACTGAGAGAATGTTGTTAGAAAAAAAGACCGTAAAAACTCTGTGTATAGCTGTTGTAAAAAACACAAGGAATTCAGATGATAATGAAATGAACATGTAGAGAACTTTAAGGATATTTAACGTTACATATATAGATGAAAAAAGGAAATGAAATGAACTCTGAACTATATATGAAGTAGTCTTAATCTAAAATGTAAGAGAATGTAAGTACGTATGGGAAAATGAAATGAAATGTATGTAGGTCAAAACTAAAACTAATAGATAATAATAATAATTAATACTTATATAAATATTTACAACACAACATGGTAAGTAGGTAAAGTAAGAGTATAAAAAGTAAATAAATATATATATACATTTAATTAAGATGAGTGAAACGAGGATTTTAAAATGGAGCAAATATCTTGCTCAGCAGGATATTAAAAACAAAAAAGAAAGAAGAAAAAAAAAACTTACAATGTTGACCATGTTAATCGTACTTGTACTTGTCGTCATGGTGTATGACATCCACGGCCTGGCTCTATATATATGAAGATAAGTATAAAAAAGGAAAAAAAAAAATTAAAAATACTGATAAAAACTAAATAATACTGGCCATGCCAGGTGTGTTGTAGCTTTTGTATAATCAAGAAAATCAAGAGTATGTTTAAGCTAAAACAAAAAGTATATATATATAGATAAAGATAAACTAAAAATATATTAATTATTATATGGAATAACCAAAACCAAGACGGAGAAAGAGAAGGAGAAAAAAATGGCAAGGAAATATTTAGATTGATTACAAGACAGAAAAAAAGGGGGGGAGGGGAAAGGAGCTGCATTTTATTGGTTATGTTGTTTTGCAAAATTATACTATCATTATTATTATTATTATTATTATTATTATTATCGTAAAAAAATGAGTGTTTTCAAGTTGAGCTAGATTTTTTTTGAGTTCCACTTTCGAGTACGTTCGTTCTTATATCAATAAATGGAAAATTTGTGAAAGATGAGAGGGAAATGGTCAATGGACAATTGACCATTTCCCATCAAACGTTTATTTTTTTTGCCTTGTCCAAACGTTTGAGTTTGTTTTTCAATTATCCAACATTATTTTAATTGTTGTTACTCCCCTGTTCGTGTTGTTCTTGTTGTTATTATGTAATCTTATATATATTATTCTTTGTGTTTTTCAATGTCTCAAAGAAATCTATTTGGAAGTGAAACTTGACAAAAAGAAAAGTAGGTACTCACAGTGGGACTCAAATTAACTTTCTCCGCTTGGAGCATGTGTAAAAAAAAAAATGTTTACCAGACCCAGGAACAAGTGTAGCTGTAAAGGGATGTAGTTTGTAGTTGTTGAATGGAATTATGACATGTGTAGTTTACAAAAAAAAAAATAGAAATAATAGGAAACCCAATATGAAATAACTAAGAAAAAAAAAATTAATGAAACCTAAACAAATGGAGAAAGGAAATAGAAAGCTTTAAAACAGAAAGCACAGAGACGCGTGTGCTCTCCTTTAGTTAAATATATATATATATATATATTTGTTAAATAATAAGGAAATTTAAACAAACACACACATTCACATTCACATTCATCTGACCGTCAAGATATCTGTAACGAAGAAAACCCCCTGTTAACTGTAACTGTAAACACTGTAACCCAAATAGATTAGACATATATAAAATGAATATCTTACCGAATATCTGTATAAGGAAATATATAATATATATATATATATTATATATACAAAGTTTTAATGATTTGTACACGGTATTTATGTATATAAAACATTCGACAACGACAAGCAACAACTGTTATGCAATTACTGTCAAGTGCTAAGGACTATTTAGGAATTTTTTATTATTATTTCAATAATAAAAAAAAACCAGGGAGAAAAAAACGAAAAATTAAAAGGGGAATATAAAGGATATAGAAAAAAAAACAAAATTTATGCCAATCACACACAGGTAGCCGCCTCTGTTATGTAAATGTTTGGACTTGGCAAGAAGAAAAAAAATAAGCTGATGTGTCGAAACTCTGATAAAAAAAACAATGAATAAATGGAGCAGTTGAGTAAAAAAAAAAAAAAACAAAAACAAATTAATTTGTTGAACAGTTTCCCTTCACTTTCTCCGCATTCATTTCATCTGCTATTTAGTTTTTTTTTCCACTGGCGATATGAGCATTGAGCATTTGCTTTCGTTTTTTACCGTGTGACTACAGCACCAAGATGGGTTTTCTTTTTCCTGGAGGGCTCTCGAAACTGAATTCGGCTGGAGAAAAAAGGATTTCATATAAGTACATATATATTTCATGTGGTCGTTTCTAGTTTGTCGTGTTTGGACTTGGACTTTGGTGTATAGTGAAATTTTCCGGCCCTCCAACGACACGGTGGAATAACTAAAAAGTCTGCATAAGGATGGATTTTTTTGTCGGAGAGCGGCGTAGGGAAAGATGCGAGTGTTTTTTTCATCTGTACAATGTGTTTTTTACACATGCTCTCATTGATTTTCTTGTACTTGAATCTGCTCCGAGATGACTCGAAACTCAGTGGAAAGTTTCAAAGTTTGAAGAGATGAGGAACTGGAACTGGAACTGCTCTCTATTTTGTGTGTTGCACCATACACAGTCATGAGGGAACAAGCCTTATTATTTCATGTGGATCATTCATCATGCAGTGCGAGACTTGCAAGTCCATTTATCCGTGTACTTACAACAAAGTCCACATGCTATAAAAAAAAAACATTTACTTTCTCCCTTTTTTCCTCTCCATTGAATTCTATTAATGATTCCTCCCTTTCCCTCCCATTTTCATACATGTGCGTTAGACTTGGTTTTCTCAAATGTGACTATCGTACGTGCAAAAGGGGGGAAAGGGAATGGAAAAGAGAAAGCGGACTTTCTTTCACGAAGAGTGCAAAAGAGAGAAAGGAATACGCAATACGCGCGCTTCCATAATAACCGTAATATCCAACATTCAACCAAACATTCTGTTATCTCTTCTCTACCCTTGGAAAGTGGAGAAAGAGAGCAAGAGAGAGAGAGAGTTTTTTTATCTTAATTTCGTGGTGGGCGAGGAGCAACTCTTCAACTCGCTTCTGTCAATATTAATAATCGTCCCATATTTACTTTCCCTCACACAAGTAATGATCATCACTTTCCTCGTGTTTTTTCGGTCAGACTTAATCGAGTTTCCAGTTCCAGCTCCAGGACTAAATAAAAAAAAAAAAAGTATGTATAAAAGCATGAGGGAACAATTGACGCCTACTTACCACTGCCACAACGACTCGCCTCCTCACTCACTCGGCAGTCGAGTCTCCCATCAGCAATTAACGGCATGAAAAGTTGTCTCGCTCTTTGCTTTCGACTCTTGCCTTTTTCACACACACACACAAGGAATATCTGCATTCTGTATGGATCTTTAATCTTGAGTGATATTTACTTTCCACTTTCCTTCTTTTTTCGTCCTGTACCAAATTGAACGAAGCATTAACGGAAAATCAATTTATATCTTAGGAACGATTAGTTTTGCGAACGAGGGAGATTGCGAATGCGAGTTGGGAGGAAGCGATACAAGCATCATCATTCAAGTCAGCATGCACAGCCAATTATTTATCATTTCCCTTGTCTTCTCCTCATGCCATTACAGATATTTCATATCTTGTACACAAGATTGTTCCATCCGGAATTCCGTTCAGAACCCTTTTCCTTTATTTCTCATGGATTTCCTCTCAATTTAGATCAATTAACGCATTCACTTAGTTCCTCCTTTCCATTTCTTGGACTGCATTCAAACCAATTCCTCTCTCTCTATAAAAAGAAACAAGGTTGTAAAAAGGATTTATCGAATATCCATCCGTTCAAATGAACCCAGTGGGAACCAACATGAAAAAAAAACATTGAGCATTTGTATTTAGTTTTTTGTGGGATGGAAACTGTTGAAGTAAAAAAAAACTGGGGGGAATCGAAGTGTGAACGTGAGACAAAAAAGAAAGGACATTTCAATCCAAATCCGAACCCAAAAGCGGATTTGCATGCATAATTCCCACTGTATTTTTTACATGATTTCACACAAGCATCATTTTGACGATGTTCAACCTCTCTTTTCACTCCGTTCGACTATACTTTTTTCCTTTGACACTAAATGCGAAAAGAAACGTTTTGTTATGCGGCTTCAATTGTGAGCGCTTTTTGGATCATTCCTACAAAAAATGTCGAGATAGTTATAGGATTTAGAATGCATGAAATAAATATGTGGATATCGAGACTGAAGATTGCAGACAGATTTTTTTTTAGAAGATGAATAAGATGTCAATATTTATTTATTTGTTTTATTTACGATATATTCAGAGGACAAACATTATTTTTGTTAAATATATTTTGGAGGTATAAATCATTTTGAGTTATGTATATTTTATTATTTTGGATAATATCTGAAGGAAATTCACATTTATCTTGGACTATTCACACACAAAGAAAAGCTAGACTAAAACTTACTAGATTTATGACGAATGACGACGCACTGAAACAACATAAACGGATGAAAATGTTATGAAATGCACAGATATTAATATATGTAATGTACACATTTTTGGATGTATTAATATAATTGGAACAAATTTTATTAAGGCTATCTCATTTGTTAATCCTTCATTTTCATTTTAGCGTATTTTTTTTTTTTTTTTTTTTAATATGTATTTAGTTTGTGGAGTCACGAAAAAAAGGGGTCGACTAAGTCTAAGGGCTAAAAAGGTCAAGTACAACCAGACCAGATCCGGGAAGCATTTATACCTAATCTCTCTCTCCTTCTTTCTCTTTCTCTTTCTCTCTCTCTCTTGTCTTTACATTCATACATATTAATTTGTGTTCTGTCATTCTGTGCATTTCAATTTCATGATGTGGCACAAAGGATGCAATTTTCACCTTTGTATTTGTATTTGTATTTGTATTTTTTCCAGCATATTGAAGGAAAAAGCCACGAGAATTGTTTTGTTTTGTTTTGTCTTTCATTGTTTGATTCTCAATCTCTCTTTCTCTCTCTAGTTTATGCATGCATTTGTTTTGTCTTTGACTTTTTTCCTTCTTGCGATTCCAATGAACTTGCATATTTGTAACGTTGTTTTTTTTTGGTATTTCATAATTGTATTAATATTAAATCTAGTCTATAGATTATCGATTATCCACATGTATACATATTTATTTATTATTAATCAATTAAGTATATGAATACATTCAATATCTTTATTTATATTATATTTATCATTATTTAATTGTGGTCATTTCGACAATCAAGGTCCATTTTTTCAAGTGTACAGAGAGAGCACCTTCACACTTTCCTCCCATGTCAACATTCATTTCCAATCATCTATACTTATATTTTAATATAATTCCGCTCTGAAAAAAATCCCCCCGTAAACAGTTGACAGTTGACAGTTAACAGTCAAAAGTTAACAATTAACCGTCAAAAGTACACACATGAATGCGGAGTGAGAATAAGAGAAAGAATCTCATATTATTATCAGTAAATGCATTCAACTTTTTGATTTTTGATCTTTGATTGGGGGGGAGTTGAATTCGAGAGTCCATTTGTGCGCGGCCATCTGGACTCGTTAAATACCATATTATTTAAATAGTTAGAGCACTGCCATGTATTTAGTATTTAGTTGGTACATATTATAACTAGTTATGTACATGGTTAATTATTCAATTGTCATACATGTATCTGTGTTTGTTTTCAATAAGGAAAAGGATAATCCTTAACTTTTCGTCATAGATTTTTTTTTTATTATCCACATTTCATATTTGTTCAAAACTGAAGGAAATGGAGGAGAGACGGAACGGACCACGTAATTTAATTGAGGACTTTATTGATGAAACTCTTCTCTTTTTTTCCAAGTGTATGAGGAAGGCGGCTGCGACAGTTAATATCTGTGTAGACACATCAAACGTGAAACTTTAAACGTTCATGGAGAGAATGGGATGGTCACGTTAAAAAATGGTCAATGCATTGTAAAAAAGTGGTAAAAGTGGAAATCTTTGGGAATTATGATGACAACATAATTATTAATTTTGGTAGATATTCAGTGTTGTTGGTGAAGATGGGAATGAGAGGAGAGGAGAGAAGAGAAGAGATGAGATGAGACCGAGAGGGACGTCTCCAAATCATGAACGAATGAGCGAATGAACGAAGGAAAGAAGATGAAGAGATGATCTGGCCTTGGCTCTGGCTCTGGCCATTGGAATCATAGGACCGTGTCAAAAAACCCAAAGAATCTGATGGCTTCATCACGGGAACACCATTGAACCAACTCGTCGATCGTCACCACGCCGTCTTGATTCGAGTCAATTTGCTGCAACACAAATCAAACAAAAGGAACAATACAGAAACACGGTTACAAATTACACATGATCATGACAATGACAAATTGACACGGATTCAATCCAAGAAATACAGTTTGAATAATGAATATGGAGTTCTCAATACATTTGTACTTGTTAGGGAAACCTGAAAAAAGGGGAAAGTCATTGCGGAACACCTTGAAAATTGAAAAGAGGAAGTGATGACATTTCTGGAGGTAAAGAAGAAAAAAAGGAGGGGAAATGGGCCGAGAATAGGAGAATGCGTGTAAATGTATTTGTATTTGTATGCGTGTGTGTGTGGGGTGATAGTGAGTATAGACTATCATTATTTTCTCGTGGTTTCCCCCCGAGGGAATCTCCTTTTCAGGCATCATCATCATTATCTTCTTCTTCCTCTCTCTCCACTCCACAATCCACAATCCACAATCCACCGTTCACCTTCACAAAGTGGTCAAACTCTTTTCCAGTCCTCATAAAAAAAGGGAAGGATGAAAACGAATTTTCACTTGCTCTTTCTTCCTTTTCACTTTTTATCTGTACTCAACTCGACCAATGGAAACCCGAACAAGGAAACTGGCAAATGCCGTCATGAATTTATTTCTTTTGTACAAGTTTCATAGGAATACACAATCTCACAAAATTCGCAGTTTCCAGTTTCCACCCCTGACTTTTCAGTTTCTCTCTCTCTCTCTCGTTTTGATATGACGGAGCCAAAAAGTTGGGTTTTGATTTATTTAGTGGGGAGCCTCTGCGTGCAAAGTCTTCATTTTCATTCTCCTTCAGGTGGTTTCCCTTCATTCTCATCCTCATTCACCATATGCAGTACAGTTTAACATGTTACACCATAGAGCATCGTCGACTCTCTCTCTCTCTCCCTCTCTCTTAGCTTTCCCTTCCTTTTGAGCGATTAATCAAATGACTAGACAAATTCTCTCAGTCTCATAATTTTTCTCCACAGAAAGTCGGCAATAGCGACTAGCGAATAAATGGGAAACGGAGAAAGTCAAAAGGTCCTCCAATAAATTACACACTAAACTCGGTTTCCATCCCACAAAATATTACACAATTTTTCAACCTCTTTCCTTTCTCTCCATCTTTTTCTCTCTTTCTCTCCCGTGTTCAAGTTCATTTGCGGTGAGAATGGATAATTTTTACAAACGATAAATAGAGAGAGAGAGAGAGCGGGAAAATTGGTTCAATCCGTTTCCAGTTGAGTGTGATAAGCAAATAGTTTGAACGAGTTGAGTTTATTTACTAATGCGAAGGAAAATGGTCCAGTTTGTTTGTAATGCGGCAATTCAGCAATTCAGCAATTCATGGTGGATTTATCAATTCAAAAGTTCATCAAAATTGTATTTGTTCGTTCATAAAGTTTTTGGGAGCGTTTGGAATGACAATGAAATCGGTATTGGAATTCCAGAGTGAGTTAGAGAAAGTTAAAGTAAAAGGGAAAGGGGAAAAGGGAGAAGGGAAAGTGAAATTGGTGGTGGAGGGAATTTCCCATAAGACATTAGCCGAGTTAAATGTTAAATACTTTTTGGTACTAAAATCCATTTGGATATTTCCCGTCGGCATTTGGCAATCTCTCTATATCCATGATAATTATCTTGTCCGTGTGAACCAGCTGATCCCGCCCTCCTTTTTCTCTATTTCTCTCTCTCTCGTTCTGGATTGCCTTGAACAAATGAGGGGATTTAAGTGAAACGACGATGAAACACCAACTCCCAACTGTTAGAGTCGACGCCATCATAAATTAGACACTTTTCTTGCTCTCTCTCTCTCTCTCTTTCTCCGTCCCCTTATGTACATTCACATTTTCCCATGCAACTGGGAGTCTTTAACAAACACGAACGTGAAATGAGGATCTGAATCAACAAGGGAAATCCTCGACTCGACTCGGAATGTTCACAGTAATTTGTATGTTCGCGTTTTCCCTGTTTTGCAGTTTTGGAGTTTCGCAGTTTGTTTTGTTTTTAGTATTATTATTATTGTTATTATTATGGGTCGTTTTCTCGTTTTACAGATAATTCCCAAGTTCATCTTAATTCGCGGGATTAAATTCCAATTAGAAAGAGTAAATAAATCTCGTACACCCCACCAAATAACGTGAAACACGTAAAAACAAGAAAAAATTTGAAAATCCTCATTTTCCCGAAGCAAATTCCTGCACCCTTTCCAACTTTCCTCTTTGATAAATAAGCATTCACATTTGGGACGGAGAAGATTCATTTTCCACGGATATGTAATTAAAAAGCCTTTTTGATGGAACTGAAACTTGAAAGTGGAAATGTAGGATTTCCTGATGCTGATACATATCTGTATTTACCTATGTTGCAATTGAAAAATGAGAAAATGATGAAGACTCAGAACCTGTTTTGAATACATTGTTTACGTTTCACAAACTCACTCAGGATTGTAATTAGGAGGAGAGGGAGACAGCAAGATTCTTTTTTCTCCATCCATTCATAATTTAATTGGGGCTTTTAATTGTACGCCCACGGGAATGCAACGTTCTCTCCGCTCGTATTGTGCCCGTAAATGTGAATTGTGGATGCAGGAAGAGATAATTAACGAAGGATTTGGGAAACAGCGATGGAAATCAATTTTTACTCGTATGATTATTTTTATAGTTATTTGTGTGTAGACAAAACAGAGCGGAAAGGAATAAAGTGTGAGGTTTTTTTTGTGTAGGCTGAGAAACGGCAATGAAGCTTGAGTGGCTGAATGATGGAAATGGCAGCTGCCTACAGACTTTATTCTTGACATGAAGCGGAAGCTGAATCATCCCTACATATTTTTTATTGTATGAGTGAATGAGTGAATGAGTGTGTGTGAAGACAGGATGGGAATTCATAGGGAGTTGGTTGTGAGTTGTTGTGTTGTATTTTTGTGGGAATAAATTAAAACTAAGGATGAGAGTCGCATTGTTTATTCGGTATCTTAGCAATGGGAATGGCAGTGGCAGGGGGAATGGGAATTCAAGGGACGGAAGGAAGTCGGATTAGCAACGTTTCTTCATGTCTGGTGTGCTTGAGCTTGAGCTTGTACGAAAGATTTACTTCCGCTTTGATCAACTGGTTTGTTTGCTCTCTTTCTTGTTCGTTGTTGGCCCCTTCTCATTTTACGCTGGGACTGGTGTATTTGTGTATTTGTGAGTCGAGTCGTGTCATGTGCGAGACAGCGTGAATGTGCCCCATTGTTTAGAATGTTGTGATCTGTTTGATGATGGGCGTTCGAGTTGGAGTTCACTTTCTCTCCTTCGCCTTTTCCATGTTCCTTGTTCGACGTGGACTGGTCAACTGGAATGGGAATGTGGAGCGAGAACGAGAGCGAGAATTGTGAGGAAAGTCACTTATCGTTAGTGGGATTTCCAGTTGGATTTTGGATGTAGAGTGAAGCGTCTCACTTGACTGCATCAGCCAGCCAAGCAGCCACCACCAGCACATTCCTATCGATTGATCCTTCTCCATCTCCATCTCTCTCTCTCTCGCTTTCTCTCTCTCCGTTTCCTCTCCATAACAGCCTGTAAGTTGTAAGCTGGCTAATACAAACGTCACGGGCTCATTCTTTTCAGATACACAACTTCTCGACTTCTGGCAACAACTCTTACCAAACAGAAAATGAACATGAAAATGATGACATGGACTCTTCTTCCTCTCTACTCTCTCTCAATTTCTCTCACTCTCTCACTCTCTCTGTCTCTCTCCATAAATGGACTTTGTACTGGAAAAACCCTTTTCAGCTTCTCCATATAGAACTGGAACTGGACCCAACTGAAGTTAGCCAAAACCCACGCTGATGCCAAATTGGCTCCCTTCAACTCTTTGACTCTTTGACTTTGTCTCTCTTCATTTGTCTGCCTTGTCCTTCTTCTTTTTCTTCTTCTTTGTTGTTGTTGTTGTTGTTTTTGTTAGAGTCAGTCATTCGAATCTCGCACTTGATTTCACATAGTCTTCTCTCCTTATTTTTTATGTTGCGCCTTGGACTACTAAATACATATACAAATTTCCATTGAGTTTAAACAAATGGATGAGATGATGAGCGTTCAATTACAGCCAAATTCCAAACTTTCAACAAGATTTTGAATTTTGAATTGAAATTGTCCAGCCAAACGGATCTTTAGGATTTCCCTCCTTTTTTGTATCACACTTGTATTTGTATTTATCTTGTTGTTATTGTTATTGTGTGTACCGTGGAATGAAGAATGAATATGCATGAGATGACTTTCAATGAGGCCTCCAGCAGAGAATCACAAGAAGGAGCGACGAATTAGAGATTAGAGAGAGGAAGAGGAAGTGAGCTGGAGCTGGAGCTGGAGCTGGAACTGACATGTGGGATGTGGATGGCATAAGAAAGTTGCTGTAATTCTGTAATTATGTTGAGGTTGTTACCAATTAGTTGGCTCACTTGGTGTGGCGTTCATCGCCACAAGAACTGCCACTCTCCTCTTGTTAATCTTGTGTTTCTTCCTTCATTTGTTCTTGTTCTTGTTCGTTCTTCGCTAGATTGAAATTTCCTCGAAGAAGCCGCAAATTATTCTCTCTTGTTTTCTTCTTCTTCTCTTGTCACTCTCGTCGTACGAATACGATTACAAATTCCGGCTCACCTTGATTCTCATGGAGATTTGAATGAGAGAAAATTTTCTGCAAACTACTATCATCCATATCGTATCTGCAAAACCCATCGCCCGTTTTCCATTCCCAATTTTCTATCGTACGAGTATTTCCAGTATCATATGCACCACCACCCGTTGAATTTGCATTCGAATTCATGCTCTCATTTGACTGGCTGTGAAATGTGAATGTGGGTTGTGGAGACTCGCAGCAGAATTTCCGATGCATTTTCCCTCCTCCTTCCTTCCTTCGCCTCCTTCTTCTTCTTATCAGGATGAGTGTAGCGGAATTTCGGAATTGGATGGGCTCAAACCCAAAACGCATAACGGGAAAGCTCCATCGCTTTCCTTCATCGCCTCGCTCGCTTTCCCTCGCACTTTCTCTCCCTTTCTCTCTCTCTCTCTCTCTCTCTCTCTATCTCATTTGCCTCCAAGAAACTCAAAAGTACTGCAAGACATTGGAATTTGGGAATGGATTCGCTTTCTCGCTCGATTGTTTACCTTCCTCCGTTGTTCGTAGACAGGGAAAGCCAGAGCAAATATAGTAGAGAATATTGTATGGAGAGTGTTCCATTCCGCGTTTAACTTGGCTCATTGTTCTTGTACCCATTTTTCATTATCTCACTCCCTCATCCTGGCACGTCCTATTCTTATTCTTATCCTTATTCTTATTCTTATCTCCATTTTCTATAGAGCCAAACTGACAAAGTCCTGGACTTGATTCTCTTCTCTTTTCCTATCGTGCACACTATTTTTCCTCATTCATTTCCTTGAAAGTACTTATGATCAAAGTTTGGATTGCTCTCAGCCAAAAAGTCAACGAGCCCTGTTTTTGTGTTCAGCTCTCTGGATTTTCTCATTATGATGATTCCATTATCGAATCCGTCCTTTACCTACCTGATCCTAAATATATTCCAATTGGGAATTGGAGTCCAGTGAATCCACACACAGACGTGGAAGCACAAGACCACGCATCGTCCGCACAAAAATTCTCATGTTAGACATTTGAATGTAGCATATTTCCTTCCTTGGTTGGCCACGACCACAAATGAAATGAAATGGCAGCGGAGGGAAATCCGTCATGTTCATTTGATTATCTTTGACTTTCTCTCTGGCTTTTTCAAGCATCATTTCCTTTTCCATTGTTCACGTTTCCTCATTGTCGTTTCAGTTTTTGCTTTTGCTTTTGCTTTTGCTTTTGCTTTTGTTTTGATGGAATTGAATGAATAATCGAATGATCGAGTTGGGAGTAAACAACAAGTTCAATTTATATGACTTGTTTGAACCCACAAGAACAAAAGGACCAAACTCTGTCAAGTTATTGGGGGGGAAATTTGGTTGAGTGAATTGAAAAGTCGAAGTCGAAATCGAAATGCATTCGAAAGAAATTGAGAGTTCCCACTCACTTGAGAGTCAAACGTGGGTGAAATAAATTCTTGTGGGACGTGTGGGGATTCTTTGTGAATTGAGAGAAACGAAAAGAGAGTGCTTCCCCCCTGATTGTGATTTGGATTTTGATTGTACTCGGAGAAAGAAAGGAAAGGTAAGCAAATGATTTCCGACGGGGATAAAAAAAAAAACAAAGAAAGCAAAAGTGAAAAGGGGGATTGAGAGAAAACATGGAGACGCTCTTTAGATTTGAATCAGAGTACAAAAGGACTCAGAATCACTCAGGATTTGAATGTTTTCTCCTTTGCTTTCTCTGTATTCGTGTATGTGTGTTTGTGTGTACCTGGCTTCTCTATCTCTACTAATCAAGTTGTGAAGGTACAACAACAGAATTCTCATCCCAAACCCAAAAACCCAACCACAATTTCCACAACTTTCCTCTCATTCTCATTCTCATGCTCTCAATTCAGAAAGGAATGATGGAGAACCACAAACATACACAAGGCGATGGCGATGGAGATGGAAATGGAAATGGAGGAGCACACAAAAGACGGGGACAAAAGGAATGTCAAATGTCAAACATTCTCGTTTAATATGATCCCGGGAAGGTTCATACAGCAAGAACTCGAACTCCCTGACTTTTCTTTCATTTACTGTACTCCATCTTCATTCCATTGTCTAACTTCTAACGTCGTTCGTCTATCCTTTCCTCGAATATTTCCCATTGTGCTCGCCCACCCGTTTGTTATTCATTCTATTTCTATACTATGTATTGTGACAGGACGAACGTTGTGGGAATTCCTAGACAAATCCTTCTTTTCCCACCTGAATTTTAAACTGTAAATTCAAAGGTTCCGTTTTTAAATCCCCATATCAGTCCTAACAAAACAACACCCGCGAGTTTAACTAAACTACAGATATATATAACTTTTGTCCGTGATTTCATTGTGTGGGAATCATTTGTTGTTGTTTGAATGCATCATTTCCCTGAGCTGTCTACAATTTTTGGATGTGGTTGTGGACGTGTGTGTGAGTTTGAGTGTTGATGGGCGATTGTGATGACAAGCATTGTGTCGACTGTTGATATCGTACAAGTGAGAGTCAATTATTGGAGAGTTGACAGTTGAGAGTTGAGCAATTAGTGAGGAATCCCAAGTATTTATCTCACATATTTTCATATATGCATGTAAATAATGGAGTTGTCTCCTGTCCACAGCCATTCCCGAGCAAACCGTAAAGTAAACGAACAAACCGTCTCATTAATAGGCAGTCAGTGTCAGATACAGATAAGGATGAAGAAAGGGAATTTCAATCCTCATGAGAGAGTGTTGATTGATGGTTGTGACTGTCTCCTCTCTCCTTTATCTGCACTCTCTCTCTCTCCTTTATCTGCACTCTCTCTCTCTCCCTCATTTCCCTGATGATCATGAACATGAACATAAAAACATGAGGAATCCGCTTTCATGTGACTTTCAACTTCGACTGTGGCAGTCAGACTCTTTGTCCATCGTCAACTCGGTCAACCAAATCCAAATCTGAGTTGTCAATGACAAGGACAGGCACATGGACAACACAGTGAGAGGCCCACTCACAACGTTGATGCTCAAGCTGAAGCTGACGTTGACATTGATGTTGATGTTGACAATCATCAACTCGCTTGCCCTGTCAACTTCCTCTCTCGTCTTTATCCCAACCGAAAACTGTTGGTGTCTCGTCGTCGTCGTCGTCCTCTCACTCGATTCCATTCTCATTTATTAGCTCTCATCTTTCATGTATTCCCTCGCCTTGTCTCTCTTTCTGGGATATTAATGGAGGCTTGTCGCTGGTGATATTTCCCTTACTCAGCGTTACTCAGCGTTACGGTTCCATTACAGAAATGGCTGGACTCCCTAATTATCCTGATTGTTTCCCCATTCCCTCATTTACACTCTCATTTTCATGTTGATCGTGCAGATTCCCCTGCCTGGCTTGAATTGAATTGAATTGAATTGCCTCCCACGAACACGAAAGTGAGAAAAGGGGGAGGGATGGTGAGGAGACAAGAGACAAGCAGGCGTGTTGATGATGCGGACAATGTTTGTTTGAATATGTGGTTGCATAATTCATGAGATTGAGATGGCTTGATGGATCGTGATGTTTGTGCTCATGGAAATGGAGGAAAAAGAGGAGGAAATGGAGGAGGAAGGAGAATTATGTGTGTGTGGTGTGTGTGTGCTCGTATGGATGGCCTCTGAATGGATCGTGTTGGGCCCGTAGTTGGAGAGTTCAAGTTCCACTTAAAAGCATGTCTTTGGGAGTTGGGGAAAGGGAATGGGGGAAATGGGAAATGAGGAGTAATAAAATGCGACTTACATGGAAAATACGTTCAACGTGCTCCTTGGCCGAGTTTTCTTCTACTTGAGGCTCTGTGTTGCGTCCGAGCATTTCATAGATGGATTGGACCACATCCAACATTTCATTCTTCGTGATCAATCCATCCCCATTCACATCGTACCTATTCATATTTATATATCCCCAACAACAAAATGTTTTAATCATCCATAGTCAACTACTTCTAGTACTTTCCTAATTGTAAGTATATCTTATGTACTTAATGTACAAACAATGGGGAAATTAAATCAAGCATTTATATTTTTTTGTTTTTGTTTTTATTCCTTACAGTCCGAAAATCCATTGAAGTTTTTCTTGTATGGTGCCGCGTGAGACTTTTGAGAGAATCCCCAAAAACTCCTTTAGGAACACAACAACAAAGCAATTCATGCAAATTAAATTCAGGATAAAATTAGTCGGATAAAATTATGCATTTGTAAGGAATGGGAATGGAAAGCGCGCACCTCAAAGCTGATTTGACCTGATGAGTTCTGCTTGATTGTGTTGAAGACATAGTGAGCATATTGTGAGGCGTCTGGAAGGAGGACAACAATTAAATAATACTCATTGGAATGAACTGTTTAATGGTACAATTATGTAATGATAATAATAATAATAATAATAATAATAATCATAATAATAATTACCTCCTTGTGGAAAGAACTGGGCGAAAATATCTTTGAAAGCGTCCTCGTCTACAAGGCCGGTCGGACACTCCTAAATACAATCAATCCCAACACACAACATCACAAATCCATCATTTAAAGCTGACAAATGAATTTAGACATTTGACGAAAATTCAAATTCAAAGTCAAATCCTTGAAAAATTCCAAAAAGTCGTCCTCAGTCAAAAATAAACGATATAGGTACATTCTTCGTCGTGTGGAATATTCCGGGAATTTCGAGTCGAGTATTAAATTGAACATGGTCCAAATTCCAAATCCCAAATTCCAAAAGAACACTCAAACATGTCAATAACAACCCCAAACTCAGCAAATTTTTTTTCCTCGTATGTACTCAAATAATGCAAACGTGAACGGACACATTTATGTTTGCATTTGAATTTGCATTTGTACACGCAACATCGAGCCCTCTTTTCTAATTTTCGTGGGAGAGGAGGATGATCGGAAATTTATGGGGAAAGGAAATGGAAACACAATGAAAATGAACGAGCAAACGAGGATTTCCTCCCTTACCCCCCTTTCCCTACTCACATTCTCCAGTCTGTGGCTTTCATTGAGAATTTATTGAAAAGATTGGAAATGAAAATCCTGAAATGTCTGTCTCCTTCTACTGATACTCGATACTCACAATGGGAATCTGTATGAGTCCCATCATTCATTCATTCCGTTCCGCACTGTCGTAAGTATCGACTGAAGAGGAAGAGCAGCAGGCAAACAAATGAGAGATTTATTCAAAAATAACCTTGAAAATCCATAAGATTGTGGTGAACTCTCCATCTATTCGCATTAAGTGATGGACAAAGTGGAGAGGAAAGCAACGTTTTGATACATCTCCATGCAAGAATGGAAAAATGAAAGGGTCAAGTAAAACTTTTCATTCCATTTTTGTTGCTCCTGTTTCACTTTTTCTTTTTCTTTCTCTTTCTCGTTCACTTTCACTTTCACTTTCTCTTTCTCGTGGAAGCTGGCAGTCAAATATCATATAAAATCTGGAGCTCCATCACGTTTTCCTAGGAGTCTCAACTTTTCCATACTTTCCAGGACTTTTGACGAGCTGTCTATCCATAATCCGAGTTTCATTACATTTTTCCATTGTGTCTTCCTTATTATGCTGTGTGAGGGAATGCAATTAAAAAGGGATCTTTGTAATCTCTTTGTGAGTGGCTCTTTAGAAAAATGAGGAGAGGAGAACAAAGTCTTAGTTTTATTTAAATTACTCCCCAGTAAGTCAGTGGACAGTAACAGCCATGGCAATGGCAATGGAAATGGAAATGGTGATAGCAACGGCAAGAAAGGGGAAGAGAAAACGAGGACATTTTAACTCTCATCCCAACTTTCCTCTAGTCCAAATGTAAAACTACTTAAAAGGATTCAAATTTTTCAAATCTCAAGTTTTTTGTATTTATTTTCTTCACTGGATAAACGGCCAAAGGAAGGATATTTTTCCAGTGAAGTTTGAGCTCCATTTCCTTCTTTTCCCATTTTGAGTTTCACTTCCAAACCAAGTTTGAATGCAAATGATGAAAGTTGTACGGAGGAAAATGAAAATTCCAGAGAAGTGTCTAAACAAGTTCATTCCCAACATATCTTAGTTTTCCCTCCTAGTTCTCCAGTTGTTTTGGTAATGAGTGAGCGACACTTTAGAACTGGTAATGAGACTCTTGCCGCTCTTGCTAGCTCGACTGGCTCTCTGTAAATATTTTAATGTCCTTCCCCGCGCCTTCTTCTTCCTCATCCTTCCTTTTCCTCTTAATAATTATTGTAATTTGTAGCTTCTTCTTCCCCCGATTGGAATTACAATGGGAAATGAGGACATTAATTTCACGATGACTCCTTCCCCCATTGTCCACCATTTCCATTCCCATTCCCATTAAATTGTGACACAAAAACTTGGCCAATTAATCCTCAACTGCGAAGCCTTCCCTTACTCCCCATTCACATTCCATTATACTTTACATCTCACAACTTCCCATTTCCATAGTGATATTTAAATATGAACTCGACTCCATTTCCATTTCCCATTTTCCATTTTCCATGGAATTCAAGGAAATTCAGGTGTTTGGTCCATTTTCTTCGTTTTGTATCGTGTCTGAATATTTTAGAGGGGAAAATGATTAACTACAAAGTTTATTTCTCATGCTCAAACTCAAACTCAAACTCAAGCAAGCTAAATGGGGAAATGAGCGAAGGGAAAGTCTCTCATTCTTTTCCTTTGTTATTTGTTTGGAGGGAAAAAGGAATTGAACTCCGAGTCACTTTCTCCACACACATTCACTTTCAACCAGTGTGTGTTCGTTGAGCATGAAGATTCTTAATCCATTATTTAGACGACAAGAAACTTAAAACTATTTTGGAGTCATGTCATGGAATATTAATATCAACCACACACTTTCTCTCTCTTTCTCGCTCTCTCTTCCACAGAAACATGAGCCAATGGAGCGCTCTCCATGTTTATTCTGACACTTGACTCTCCTAGCACACAGAGAGAAAGAGAGGAAATCGATGGCATGAAAGGTGTTTACTGTTTCCACTCTCCTCCACCGTTTCTGTCCCTTTCTCTATTTTTTTGCAAAGCGGACGGAAATTCATATATACATATTCAACTCTTTCAAACGAGAACAGGACATCTGTACTCAATTCAAAGTTTAAAATTCAAAATCCTGTTTAAATATTTCATGGGCACTCATTTCCGGTCCGAAAAACCTGCTGCTAGTTATCATTTTATATTATTATAACACAAACTGTACGGGGGAGACACTTTGAGAGCAGATCAAAAGGAAAATGATGAGATTTTGTTTTATTTTAAAGGAAGTGATTTTGACATTTTACATTTTACATTTTGAATACGAAATTTGAATGTTTAAATTCTGTTGGATCGTTTCTTGTTTTATTAGTCGAAGGGAAAGGACGGAAGATGTGTTGAGTTTGAGTTGGTTGGAAGAAAAGTTGAGAGATTTGAGTTCACATTCAACTCGTATAGTTTGGAGGAAAAAAAGTGATGGAGTCAGCCAAGCAAACCAAGAGAAGAGAAAAAGTGAGGAGAATCGGGCGTGACTGCCGTCTTGCTGGGGCTCAACTAAATGTTGAAAATGTGTTGAGATTGGTTTTTAAGCCAGTTTGACTGCATGAGGAAAAGGAGCTTTCTCTGTATTTTTTTGTACTCTGTATTCTGTACTTTTCTGTGTATTCTACTTGGAAGTCCATGCGGAGAAGGAGGGAGAAAAAAAATGAAAAATCAGCTTAAGGTTTTAAAGCTTTCACCAATTTCAATCGATAGTTGGAGATTCGGAGATTCGAGGAAAATCCAGAAGCGCACTTTTTTTAACCAGACTCTCGAGACTACTGGAAATACGGAAGAAAAAATATATAGAAAATACAGAGACTACCGGGGGAAAGTATGAGAGAAAGTGTGGGCTGAGAATAGCGGCTGTGTAGTTTCATTTCATGAAATTTCAATATGCATGTGTGCATGTTTCTGAATGCCGAATTTGACAACGACATTTGAATCCTGCTGCTCCAGTATTTCCAGTCATTTTTCTACAGCTCATGCGGAAACACAGGGACAAGGACCAGAACCAGAACAACTACAAGAAATCCCCAAGGAAATAAAACATGGGACTCCTTCATATTGTCCTTCATATTAAATAAAACGACTTTCTCAAAGATGTTTTACATTTACATGCAAAATTCCTTCCTTCGTCCCCAAAAGAAATCAAAGGAATTCAGAGGAATTCACAAGAGTACAAGAATTTTTATGTATCGTACAAAATCATGTCAAACAAAACGGATAAAATGGGTGAAAGTGAGTAAGAAAAAAATGAAGATGGACAACTTGCCTGTTTGAAACCGCGGTAGATGAGTTGGATTTCTTTCTTACTAAATTTCGTCATTTTGGTGAGTTTATCCAGTTCTTCCGGCCGATAGCGCGTCACGTGCAAATTCATGTCATCACCCTCATCTTCTGAAACCAAACCAAACGGGTTTTAGTCCATGCCCTCCAATTTACTAAATATATATCTATATATTGACTATAAATGTACACACATTCATGTATTGCTAAAACTAAAATTTACTGCCTGAAATTACAGTAAGACAATTCAAATGTCAAATACCCGTTTCCAATTCCCCAATCCCCTGTATATTTCCATGTACGATTTAAATCTTTAAAATGATGATGTGCAATTAAACGTTATGGAATGGAAAATGGAAACAGAGTTGACGATGAATTGGAATTGGAATTGGAACACGAACGAAGAAGAATACTCCGTTTTGGGTGTGTTATTTAAGGAAGGAAAGGGAAGTTTGAAGGGGGCATCGATAAATTAAACTAATTTAACTGCACACTTTCATTTCTTTCATTGGAGACAATTTATGGGGTTTATATATGGGGAGAACATTACAGTGCGAGTGAGAGAGAGAGAAAGAGAGGAAATACTGAAATGCCCGTTGGTTAAATTCACCAATGTTCATTTCATTTCATTTCATGGCCCGATACCATTTCAATGCGAGAGAAATTCATATTTCACGCGAGTCTCCATCGAATTCTCTTTCCTTCTTCTACTACACACTTTCTCCAGATATTCGCATAGGAAAAAACCTCTCAACCGACTTCCATTCCAAAAATCCAAACATTACTACACATTGGAATACGTATAGCCAGAGTGAGAGAGAGAGAGAGCGAGCGAGCGAGAGAAAGAGAGAGAGGAAACCATTTGAAATCCACACGATCGTAACCAAACGAGGAGAAAATAGTTGAGAAAGCTAGAGGGGGATACACAAGAGAGCGATTTATTTGAATTGCTAATAGAAACAGTCAGAAACATACAGCTTTCTTTCCCGGTTCTCCTTCTCCTTCGTTTTGCTTACTTGTTCCACTACAAATAAGGAAATTCACCAGGAGGAGAGAGAGAGAAAATAGTGAAAGAGAAAGCAAGACATTATTTTACTTTATTTTTCCACAGTTTCTCAACCCAAAACCAAATCGAAGGGAGGAGAAAACGAGAGAGAGAGAGAGAATGAGAATGAGAATCAATTGCAAAACTTTGGAGTTTGAAGGAGAAAGTTGTGAACAAGTTGTGAGATGAGATGGGGAATTTGGATTTATTTCCACAGTACATTGTTACGATCCCCCTTTTTTTGTTGTTATGTATTACATTTACATTTGCATTTACACTGTAAACACTGTGACAGTGGAATTTTTGTGGAGGAAAGGAGAAGGAGAAAATTCCTCACCGTCATTAAAGTGTCACTGATAATTTCATTAATTCCCTGCGAGGAAGAGAAGGCAACATTCAATTTCACATTCACATTTCACATTCAATTGGCTCATCCCAGAATTCTCTCTCTTTTTCTTCCGTCTCTTTCTCGTCTAATTGATTACCCCAAACGACTGACCCAGTTTCCAAACTTTCCACACACACACACACACAAACCAAACCGCCCATTGACATGAACCTCAAGGAAATTTCTCTTTTTTTTTTTTTACTTCTTCATTTGTCACAACCAATCAATTTCAAGTGTTCGGTAAAATCAAGTTTTGTGTTTTATTGTGTGGACAATGAAAATGCAAATGAAAATCTCAATGAAATTCTCAAGGAAATCGAATGAAAACTCCCCGATTTTTTGGACGGTATTGAAACTATTGATTTGATTTGATTTGTGCTCTGAGAAATATTGAAGACCAGGCAGAGTAGCCTCACTATCCTTTTTAGTTGTCGCCTTGGGAGTTTTCAAGAATGGAATTTGAACGCTTAATCAAATCCCTTGAAATGTATGCAACGCTTAACTTTGTTTTTGTTCAACGATTTCGATTCAATTGGAAGCGAAATGTGGAATTGACGAATTAGAATGGAGATGAACGCTTTGTTTTCTTTTGACTCGCTGTAGGAATTTTAGAATTTGAATATTTCACATTCCTTTGCTATCATCATGGAAAATGAATTTCGTTTCTGGTGAATTTGGAGGATTTCTTGCATTTAATGAGAGAATCGGGATTTAGAATGGGAGATGAGTAAAGTTTTGAAATGGGATGGACGACATTTGTCATGTCAAAAAAAAGGGAGTGGAGTCAAAAAGTCGACATGCTTTCCCATGTTCAATGTTCAATGTGCCAATAGGAATTGTAAAATGTGGGCCAGCAGATGGAAGTTGAGCTAAAGCGACATTCAAAAAACCCATTAAATGGAGCAAATGGAGAGAGACGGAGAAGGAGAGAACTTTTTTTTTTTTTTCAAAGACAGTTTGGATGGAGGTTGTGATTTTTTGTTTGGTGCGGTGCGGTGCGATAGAGTGGGAAACAGGAAACAGCTGACCCCTCCGTTGGCAAACATCCAAAAGCATCACAGAGAGAGAGAGAGAGAAAGAGAGAGATGAGAAAAAAGAGAAAAAAGAGTAGGAAAAGGTGAGAGTTTGGTCGTGTGAGGATGCGGATCATCTAAAACTCATTCTCTCTCTCTCTACTTCTCATTCTCATTCCTCTTGCTCTTGCTCGTGCTCTTGTCGTCATTCTCATGGGAGAAATGGGAGATTGCCTGATGGACTTGGTCGCTTGTCGCTTCATTCTCTCGCTCTCTCTCTCTCTTCACTGTCCTCAGTTCATTCATTCATTCATTCGTCCCATTTCATTTCATTTCAAGTCATACTCAACTGTAAAAAAGAAGAGACGGAGGATTCTCCAGCTTGTTCTTTTGTATGGATGAGCAAGAAGGACAAGAGAAAATCTGAACGGCTGTTCAACTGCTGCTGGATGACAGTTGAGTGTGGAAAATATCGATAGAAAGTGTGTTTCCCTTTCCCTCATGTACTATTTGTATTTGAACGATATGTCCGATATGTCGTCGTCTGTGTGTGTGTTTGTAGTCATTGATCGCCGCTCGCCTTTCCACATTACTTGACACTAACTCGTGGAAACGAAGAAGGAGAAGAAAAAGGACGGATTATGCGATAAAGATTCCATTCGTCCGTTTGCTTGCCCTTGCCGGAGCAGCTGGCCCCATGAAACGAAGAAACGAAAAAAAGAGAGGAAAGTTTGTGTGTTTGGAGGGAGTGAGAAAAGGAATTCCGTGTTCTCTTTTCCCAGGTTCTCCTTCTTCAACTGTATAACGAAGGTAATCGAGGACAAAAAGAATTCACATGATGAAGAGCTCCGTTCAATTGAGAATGGCGAAGAAATGGAGACTGGCGAATTGGGAATGGTGGTCAGAAAATTCACACGCGTCTGTTTCCGTCTCCATCGGAATATCTGCAGTTGGGGGGAGGATGCAGAAATCCCGATTTAGCAACTTAGTGACAGCACGCAATCGTTTGTTACAGTCACCCATCGTCAGGAATAGTATTAATTTTCATCACATTTGGAATGGAATTTGCAATTTTAAAAGCTCTCCTCCTTTTTCATCGTCGTCGTCATCGTCATTGTGATGGTGATGAGCCAACTCGGAGTTGAATTAATCCCCATAATCCCACAATCTCTCACATTTTTTAATGCGTGTGAAGATGAGGATGGTGTTGGTGTTTGGGGGAGTAAAAGGGGGGAGGAGGGGGCAGGAATTGGGTAAATATCCTGTCTACTTTGCATTTAAAATGATATTGATGCTCACCGACGGACAGACCGACACCACACGGAAACTAGAAAAATGTGAGGAATTCCCTGTCAAATCTTATTGAAATCTACACAAAAAAAAAGTCCTACGAGTTGGAGTTCTTTTGGCCTCGTCCTTGAAGAAAAAGAAAAAGAGGAACGAAATGAAATGATGGGAGGATGTGAGTCCCGCGTTTCCACTAGTGTTTTCTCGAGGAGCATTCGAGAAAATTACATTTCCTTTTTCCTTCCCCACAAAGTCTTTGAAAATAGGGTAAGAGGACTGAGCTCTCTACTTTCCACTCTCCATTCTCCACTTTCACTTTCACTCCCACCAGCCAGCCAGCCATCCAGCCAGCCACCAGCCAGCAGAATCCGTGTAAATTAGCTGGATGTGGAAATCTGGATGTGCGGCTCCTTCAGTCTCTTTCTTTTTGCACGTATGTTTTCCCTTTCTCTCCTTTCTTTTCTTTTGCCTCTTCTCAGCCTCGGAAGTTTTTACGTCTTCCTTTTCCCTCTCACTTTCACTTCCACTCCTTTTCCCTCCACTTCTTTCTTTCTTTCTTTTTCTTTCCCTGTTTGCTACATGAGCGAATCTCTAGCGAGACAAATCTCGACCATCAATCATCCCCAAGACCATTTTTCCCCTCCACCTTTTTGTTTCCCAAAGCCCATTCTATTTACTAAAAAAAATTCACTTTCACCATCGTTTTATTTTTCTCCATCTTTCCTTCAAAATCTGTCTCTCTCGGTCTCTCTCGCTTTCTCTTTCTCATCATCTTGGTCTTGGTCTTGGCCTTACATGAAAATCCGGCTTTTATTATTGAAAATCATAGCTCCTCGCCAGTCGTCATTGCAACTATCATTGTTATTCTCATTGTCATTGTCAGCGTCATCCGTATCATCATCCATTGAAAATGAAATGAAAAAATCATTTCCCGCATTTTTGTGAGTTCAATTCTCTCACAAGTCTCTCAACAACCTTAATATTTCCCCCAGATTTGTTCTGTATCCTCACAGAGCTTTCTCCACGTTTGTTTTCCCTGGCTCAACCGGAAATCCTCCTGTTGGACAGAGCAGAGCTCAAGATTGAAAAAATCATGGAACGAATGAAACAACAAGAAAATTGGACGTGACGTTTAAGTTTGATGTTGTGAGTGGAATTCCAAAATTGGAAGATCGCATAAACTCGCAAAAGAAGCAGAAAATGAAGAAGAAGAATTCAATTTTGGTAGTGAGGATAATCCGTCTCATGTTCATGTGTCCGTCTTGATGGTTGACATTGAGAGAGAGAGAGAAAGAGAGAGAGAGAGAGAAAGAGAGAGAGAGAGAGAAAGAGAGAGAGAATTGAGTTCAAGTTGTGGAATTCACAACTATATTAAAACAATCTCAACCATTCAATTAACGTCTTCATTAAATGTTCGCTGTCTCCACAAAACATAACCCCAAAGGTATAAATACACAGATCTACATTTTGTACTACTCAAGAGGAAGAGGAGGACGAGAGAGAGAGAGAGAGAGCGTCGACACAAACAACCCATGTGAATACAACGACATCATCATCATCATGTACAACAAGCTCAATTCGAAATTTGGTGTGTGTTGGAATTGAAATTGCGACTAGATGATTTTGGCATTGCATTGGGCGTTTTGGGAGACTGTCGAGTCGAGGTGCTTTTTGCCACAGGCCAGAAAGAGAGAGGAGTTGGCAATTTAGTTTCATAATAAAATCGGTGTGTAGATATACATACGATGTATATTATATGTACATGCAGATATTGAAGTAGAAGAGTAGATATTTCTGTACATAGTTTGCAGTGAGTAGCAGAAATATGATATGATTTTAAATCTACGTACATCTTCCCTCTGTATATTATCTGTAGAGTTCATTTTCTATTTTCTACCCATTTGGAGCTTGGAAGTGCGCTTGGATTCTCTCAATTTTACAATTTACAATCTCTATTAAACACTCATGCATACTTACATGGTTTCTCCTGGCCTTTCATTTCCTTCCAGCTCCATCACCATACTCCATCTCCATCAGCAGCACATTCACATACTTCACATTCACCATTTACCCCAGTTTTTACCATTTAAAACTCTCGCCTATAGGGACGTGAAAATTAGAAAATAATCAGCGGACAATTAGTGAAGAAATTGGAACTGGCCGAATATTCAATTTGGCCGGGAATATTTCGTTCAGGTTTTTTTTGAAACAGAGATTTTTGGAATCCCAAAACGTAACAGCTCCAACAGAAAAACCCGTTGAGTTTTTGCATTATTTTTTCATGGAAATTCACAAAACAAAAAACCACAAGGCGATTTCAGATAATTTTCTGACATGGATGAGGATTTGAGGAGTTTTGACTTTGGATTTATTTCCATCGACATGGACTTTTAAACCATTTTCGTAGAGTAGTTTCCTTCGAATGTACATAGTTATGAAATGAAAGACTGGACAATTGCATTTCTGGTTGGGGAAGCAATTGATGAATTGATAAAGGAGTGGAGAATTTTAATCCCTTTTTAGCAACTGTAGACTGTAAGCTGTAGCGTATACAGCAGCGGGAGGGAAATGTAAAGAGAGAAAACAGGGGGAAAGTAGAGAGAGAGAGAGAGAGGAAAACTTTATGGTAACAATGCTCGTCAAAAATGATGTGACGTCGTTTCCTTCTGGATTGTGAATTCTTGAGTAATGTATAATTTATTGGACGTATATAGTTATCGCCATGTAGTTTCTCTCTCTTGGACACGCCTAATTTATTTTATTGACATTATATAGGAGAGTGGATGGGATTGGATTTGATCGCACATTATAGCTTACGAGGCTCTGACTCTCTCTCACTCCATCGCTTTCCTTTCAGTCTGTAAAATGTATACATGTAAAAGAAAAGATGGGGGAAACGTTCAAACATTGCACATGCGGAACGGTCCATCAAGAGTCCACCTCAATTGCTTTTGTATGTTCTCTTTCTCTGTGTATAAATTATTTTATGGGTCCAACATTTTTTGTGTGTGTGTGTGTGTGTGTGTGTGTAAATCTGTATGGATTATCCGGCTAGAGTTTTGGAGTGGACGAGGGAAACTATTACTATAACTATTACTACACTTTTTCGAGGAAAAGTTTACGCTGAATTACGCACAGTTATTGTTTATGTACGCTGGACTTTTTTTCCATGCTCTACACTAGTGACTCCTTCTCCTCCTCCTGCAGACTCAACTTTTTTTGTGTGTGTGGATTTGAAATTTCAATGGACATATCGTAAAAACCATCGTATTTATGTCCTTTGTCTACAAATAACAAAATAAGACGAAAAAAATGAAGACAAATAGCAAACTGTCTGTAAAGCATGCGATTTTTCAGATATTGCGAAAATTGGAAAAATATAAAAGGCATTGTTTTTTTTTGGCGTAGTTTTTTATTTTACTATAGTTTAGTAGCAAAATCATCAGGATTCTTCATTATATACAGATAATTTGAAAATTCTCCTAGTTTCCACTGGT
This sequence comes from Gisinianus flammeolus, assembly GCA_034699125.1. NCBI lineage: Eukaryota > Metazoa > Arthropoda > Collembola > Symphypleona > Katiannidae > Gisinianus > Gisinianus flammeolus. Next base: position 1,606 of record JAIUND010001368.1, on the reverse strand, counting down.
TAAGTGAAAGAGACAGTTTGTGTTGTTACTTAATTTTTCCTTTTTCTTGAAACCACCCAAGCCAAAAGATCACAGCTTTGAAAATCTAAAGAACTGAAAGCAAAACGATAGCAATTCCGGCTTGCGAACGCGATCCGAAATCATTGTATACCATTTTGACAATATTACATGTCAATAAGAAGAACTGGATATTTGGTGGCCATCACAAAATGCAAGGGCTTTTTATAGTTTAAGAAGAATTCCTTGTCAATAAGAATGTGAATCGTAGAATGCAAGACAATGAGATGCGCACTTTGTCTGCTCTCCCTCAATTTCCTAATAGTTTTGTGTGACGCTCAATCAAATAGTAATATTGACGCAATTTGGTCATTTCAGTCCAACTCCTCTTCAATACACATGAACCAATCAGATAATTTTAAAATGGGAGATACGTCGAAACTACCACGGACAATGCACAGCGAAGCTGCTCTGACAAAAGAAAAACGGCAGTTTATTGAGAGAGAAATCAAACGACTGGCTCGTTCCATATCTAGGGAAATTAGTAGAAAACGTTCACGATGGGGAGTGTCTTCTACTTATTTGAATCGAAATCATGACGAGGATTCCTTGTCCGTATCAAATAAACCAAGATCAAAACCAAGATCAAGATCAAGACAACGAAAAGCAAAAGGAAAACGACAACAACGACAACGAAACATTGAGAGTCAAAGAATCGGATTGAAATCGGATAAATATGATGTGAATCGGAAAAAACGGTATAATGATTTTGATGAGCCTCTGAATCATCCATCTGCCCATTTGAGATTGACGAATAAATCTTTTCACCGAAAAAAAAATCGACGTCCACGTCAGAAAAAGTTCCCTGGGAATAATAATAATAATAATAATGGAATGCCACGACATCCACCAGAGCCACCACGTGGCGGCCCTGAAGACCCTAGAAAACCGAATTCTAATTTGAATCGAGGAAGACCAAATCGTCCAAATCGACCAAAACCTCATAATCATTTTCATGGACAATCATCCAATTCAAATAATCCAAATCGAAAGCATCCAAGTCATTCAAATCAATTTAAAGGCAATCATCATAATAATTCCCCTGGACAGAATCGTCCAAACTTTTTAAATCAAAAGGAAAAACCGTATATGAACGAGGATTGGCAAGAAACTATGAAGGATTTTGATGTAACTCAGGATCAAATCTACAACCCCAAACCCGACTTCATCGATGGCAATGGTTATGGAGAGGAAACCATTGCTGTGTCGACTAGCCCATCCACACTGGCTACTTTTGGTAAATCAACCGTTTACAGATACAAAAAAATCCGAATTATTCAATAAATAAATATGAATTTCTTGGTCTCCATATGAAATGTTGTACTAATCTACTACATCATTTTACATCTGTACTTTATACAATTTCTTTTCTTTTTTCCAAAGCAACCACAACCCTCACCACCACTGTTTCAACAACAGTAAGGACTTCTGCAATGATCTCCTCCACAACAACAAGAACAACAACACCAACGACAACAAGAACAACAACACCAACGACAACAAGAACAACAACACCAACGACAACAAGAACAACAACACCAACGACAAC
>JAIUND010001367.1:0-36870 GCA_034699125.1 Gisinianus flammeolus | reverse complement strand
ATATAAAAAAATTAGGCAAATTGACGGGAGGTCGTTTTAACATTGGGGGTAGGGGTCCTTGCGTCAGTGGTCCTTTTTCCCACTGATAATGTCTTTTTTTTTTATACAGATATCGCAACTGCGTATGCGTATTGTACTTATATATACGTAATACGTATATATATATATATATATATATAGACAGATTCGCAAAGGTCTCAGTTTAGTATCTGAGTATGCGTCTCACTCCATTAGATTAGAGTACTACCGGTAGCTATAAAATACACGATTTGTAAGACTATCAGTAATAATATACTAAAAAAATCCACGTAACCACCCTTTTTAATAAATGAGAGGATTCCAATCCATACCTACCTATGCCTATACCTATTACACATCTTCAAGTATCTTGAATATTCCACTGTATAACTTATAGAGTTTTCACGTTTATAACAGTCCAAAGTGCAGGAGTGAAACACATCTAATCAAACTTAATGAATATGTTATTCACAAATAAAACTTTTGCACGTAAAATTTGTCTGATTTGTGAGTAATGATTGTTTGTTTCATTTCGTAGAAATTGAATGAATCGTTTATTATCACGTCCCTCGTTCCTTATTAACTATTGAAACACCCCTTGAAAAATCTTTCGAACACGACGAAAACCAGGCAACAATAGAACTCACATGTACAAATATTCTAAAACGTTCGTTTTATACATATTACCAAGAAAAAGTTTTACTGGCTAATTTAGAGACTAAAAAGTATTAATATTTTCCAAGATAGTCATTTCAATTGGAGGGAATAATAATCGAAATAGTTTAATTAGGAAATAAGGAAAGCAATATATAGGAGTTAAATATTCAAAAAAGTTCAAGTGAGTTGTGGATTCAAAAGAGAAAAAGGAAATGAAAACCAGGATGTGACCGTGTGTCTTGTCGTTTTGAATTGAAACTATTATATTCCATTACACTATATAAGTACTATGTGCTCTACTGCATTAACATTGTTACAGGTGAAGATGTACTAGGTTAATTAATAATGGGAAAGTATAAGAAATCATGATAATTAGGGCTTGCGTGTGAAAGGAAATATTCCAGTATTTAATATGGCACAAAAAAAGTACACACAACATTCAAAAACATTCACGATCAGATTCCGCCGAGTCTACTAGACAAAATATGTGCAAAAAATGTTTACAATAACAATTATTATCCAATGTGTATGTATATGTATATGCGCATACATTGAGCGAATACTCAGTAAGTACATACATATAATGCACTGTCCTGACAGCATCACGCCTTCTGTCTTTGTTGTTAGTTTAAATTGAGCTGTTCATTGTTCAATTAATGGGGAACGCTAATTATTCAGTTATTATTTATTATTTTGTTATTAGTAGACAATCGTGTACAAAGTGGAAAACTTTACACCAACACCATTGTCGTTGTTATCGTTTAGTAACAAAATATCAATTAATTTTCTTCCTGTCATACATGAACAATTATTGGAAATATAGAAAATACAAAAAACTAGGTATGTTGGCTACGTACAACAAGCTTTAATAATCATAATTAAGTGAGATTTTCACAAATTAATTGCAGTTGATCTATTAATGATCCCTCGATTATTTTTAATTAGCAAGTCTATTTAATAACAGGAATACTGCAAGTTAATTCATAAAATGTGAGATCCAAATTTTATTGAGTTACAAGCAAAGACGTGGGCAATGAGTGCAGTGAGCATGGATTCGTCGACAATGAAAATGATAAGACTGGATTACTCATAACTTAAGAAGAAGGTGTATAGCGTAATCGTACGGAAAGGAAGAATCAAGAATCATGTCTCTGTATAGTACGAGCATCAAAAATGCTTGGCCACACATTGAATTACAGCACATAGAGGATTGCATTAGTCACAATTCTAAAGTTCATCCTACGTATGAAATCCTTCCAAGATCTTATAGAACCACAGAAACATAGTCAGTAGTACTGACGAAGAATAATATGCTAAGAACATGCAAGGATTTAAGCTGATTTCCTATTTCCATTCCTGTATTGAGTCACCGTTGAACCACTGAAATTCAGAACCTTCCTCAATGTTGAACTCGACATATCGTATGTGCCCCATAGAATCTACGCACTGATGTAGGTACATATATATGTCTAAGTAGATATTGCACGCAGGTTTTCTTGAAATCGTCAGGATTTACTTGCAATTTTCCCACAGTTAATAGTATTATTGCATTTCTGTGCGCTTGTGAGGACGTTAACGACAGTTTAAAACAAAAGCTTTGGATTTGGATGAAATCAAGGCATACTAAGTGCAAAACTTTATACAAATATAGACATAAATACGAACATACATACGTGTATTATACACTCTTTGTGTATGTTGTGTGTTGTTAGAAAGTTTCAAGATCTTCTTTGGCTCAGTTCATCGTTTTTTTAGACAGAAATCCCACCACTTGAAATTAAATCCAGCTCATATGTAAACTCTTAATTCGCAATAATTGCAGTTCACAAGCATACGTAGGTATAAATTATGCACATGCAATGGTTCTTCATTTGTTACTCTTTTATTGGATTACATATATATATATATTATATGGATTGGGACATAATTTATTCTTAGAAAAAATACAGGCACAGTGCACGGAAGTCGTACAACGAATATCTCCTATTGAAAACGAAATATTCCCTTGTTACTGATTATACATTTTTTTTTGTTCATTAATTACAAGTTGGAGTTGCATGAAATGACACATGGAAGGACTGTTTAGTCTTTTGTCAAGTTACATAAACTCGATTTTTTTCGACTCACGACATGACTCACGTGGGATTAGCTTGAATTTTCAATTGCGGAAATTATCAAATTTTTGATATTTTGAGGCTAAAGGAATAAAAATATATTCTGTTTATGCTTCTTTTTTTTAAGTTTTCACCTGCTCTGTGTGAGTTGAGTTTAATTGAATCAACTTAATTTGACGTAATAAGTACAGGGCATTGTCTAGTACTTGAACGTATTAATTACACTGACTAAATAACTCTGAATATTGGATTGTCAACAACATGAACAATTAGTGATTGTGAGTATCCGAGGAAATGAAATGAATTACACGAGGCATGACAATTACAATGCATTGTATTAAATCAGTAAGCAAAAATAAATGTTAAAAATGCACAGCAAACAGTGGAACACAGGAGAACCTCAAATTTTTATGAATGAGCGTCAATGTTCGCAGCTCAATTGTGTTTTTGTACATACAATGGTGATAATGCTTAGACCACACACTCGGATCCTTGTTAGCTATCGTAAATAATTTTTAAACTGTACTTTGTGTTTCCTCAAGCTCACGAGCCATCCATTCAATTGTAGTATATGTTTTGACTACAAATTCATATACTTGGCGTCCATTTTATTTCTAGTATTGAAATGAACAATGTACGTTATGCATTAAATGTCGGATGTCTATACATGTCAATGAGTACAAGTACCCATCATAAATTGAACACGTTATGAGGGTAAATGTATTAGAGGTAGGTCAGATAAGGAAAAATTAGTGATTTTTTTGCATTCTGCACTTGAACAATTTCAATGTTTTCTTGGCTCAAGAACTCATAAGCTGCCAGCAATGGAGTTGCTAACTAGTCAAGCAAGTGTGTGAATGTGAATACAGATATTTTAAATATGGAGAAGTAATATGTTGTACAAAATATTAATTGTATCGCTTAGAATTTTGCTTGCTTGAAAGAATGAAAGTCACTCTTTGGACATTGAGGATTTTTGAGGTACTTACGACGGCATAGCATTTACACTTGCATGTAATGTTCTTATGTTCTCATGTGTTTTGTATTTTGATCCTATAATACGGCATATGTGAAATGCAGTGCTTGTGTAACCAAGTCCCAACTTATTATTGTAACTGGTAAGAGCCGAGTGTCTCGTACACTTGGCATAGATTGTGAATGCTCTGAAGAATGAGTAGATCCCAAAGACTGACAGCTAAATGAATTATATTTTGAACAGAGCTAATTGTTGATTTCAATACCCTCCTTTGTATACAAGTATTATATATAATAGTGAAATGGCAATTATTTATACTTCTAATAAGTACTGTGTATTACGTTAAGATGTATACAAATATCTACAAGTATCGTATATAGGCGTCACATATTATATATTATATATACTTACGATTAGACATGTGTGAAATACAGTACATTTAGGATATCGTAAAACCCTTGTCACATGGAATGACCATTTAAGAACAACACCTGCTTTAGATTTTACGTTTACGTAAGTTTTTCTTTTTCTCCCAGTCACAAAAACATATATATACTCATCGAGTCATTATTTTTAAATGTGTACATGTGTATAGTCCCGTACTTCGTCATTCGAATTCAAAATTCGCGTGGTCAGGGTCACAATCGCTTACAATCTTTAACTTCAGGCTGTACACTCCTCCATTCCAAACTTCTCAGATGATTTACGAGTTAGTAATTTACTAATTATTTCGTTGCAACCAAAAAATAGTTACAGACGTGCAGACTATTTCTTGTCGTATATGCATACAGTACTAGAACATTGCACTCGGGATTTTAATACTAGTGCTCAGAAACACTCAGAAAAAAAGTCCATGGCAAAATATAAATAGACAATATTTACATGAGTTTTTAGGAGTGATTGGTACATGACAAGATATTTGGGTGAAAGAGATGAGTTTGAAAATCCAAATTCAAAGTTTACCATATAAATATGCACGCTGTTTATGGTAAAAAATTCGAGGAGATCAAATGACTAGACTTAATTATTATTGTTATTAGTTATTACGGTGATTATTATTAATGGAAATGTAGGGTAAAAATGGTAAAAACCACAAAACAGAGTGTTTTTCTTGGTGGTACAAAGAGAGAGAACAGAAAGTATCTAATAGTAGGACAATTTTAATAATTTTATAAAGGGATAATTCGTACAGTGTGCATTCACTAACACACAGTATCCAAAACGTTCGTTCATGTACATGGTTTATTATGTTTATTTATTATGGTGTTGATGCTGTAATCTAATCTAGCACTATAATATTGTAATTTATACAGACATCATGAGTGAGACTTTCCTTCTCAATCCCAAAGTAAACATGAGGGAATCCATGAAAAATGAAATGATCACCTACGCAAGTGACCAATTACATCGTGTGGCTGTCTACATTCGTGTGTGTGTGTGTGTGTGTGCGCTGTGAAATGCTTTAATGCGTACCTAACCTGGTCAATAATATGTGAGACAATGCACAATACAAAATTTCAATTTTCATTTGAATACAGATTCATTCATTTTTTGCTCCTGCATATACATTTGCATACAACTTTGAAAGGTTCCACAGTCGATCGTCAGTAGTCCGTACATACATACGTATACGTACACGTCTATACATAATTGTTTGCAACGTGGGATGTCCACATTTATTTTGCATCCGTGATGGTAAATGCAACTACATACATAGAAAGGAAAAAAACACATCAAGTAAAAACTGTGCAGTCAGCTGATTGCCTTTGGAATGTCCGCATATGATATAAACTGTACTTTTGATTCCTTAATCTATTTTATTGTCTTTCACTGTCTCTGTACTTTTCGTATGGGGTCATTCAGTAAGCGTCTGCAAAATACAATTCGCCCCTAAAAGAAATGTGTGTGAGTAACTTATCACGTGCACCTTTATGTAATTGAATAACTTCGAACCAATTATTATACCCACCTAAATGCAATACACAATCTCCTTTAAATGGATGTGTATGAAATCAAATGGAAATGCAATGAATAGTTTCACACCATTAATAAGGCGATATGCGCCTAGTAGGCATTGCCTACGATATGTATGTATAAGCAATAAAACTGAATTAAACTCCAATCTGTAATCCTTCATGACTACATGCAAAGGGAAATAATGATATGATCTGATCTCTGATCCCTTGTCTCTTCTTGTATGTTATATGTAGGTACATCTTATATTAAACATAGCTTCGTGGTCAGCTTTTTTTCTTTGTGTTCTCATTGCATTATATTCTCAATTTCTCATGTATAGAATAGTCGCCCAAATGTTAGCATTAACTCTAGGTAACTCTAATCATATACCTACAATGGTAGCGAGACCAGAGACTAGGTTAACTTTCCTTTACTATGGTCTGTATATATATATTTATACATAGTATGTACATACATATTACATATATTGAGTGATGAGCTCATGAGTTTACATGTCAACATAATGATTTGTATACAGATAGTATACACTCTTGCACATGGCAGCATTGTAATGAATTACCGAATTATAAATTACGAGAAGGATTTTATGGTGACGAGAAAATAGGATTGGAAGGTGAATGACTTACAATGGCAACTTATGCAGATATTTTGGAATTACTAAGCAATGAGTGTACAGTATATAATGGCATAATGTTATTAAACTGTAATATTCCTAAATTTCATAGTCTTACAGTACTCTGTATAATCACTTTTTTGTATTCTATTTCCATTCCATTTTAATTTATATGCTATAGGGGCAAAAACAAACAACAAATACACATAAATTTACCTAGATTTTAAACTTACGATTAGATCTCTGTCGACTCACACGTGCATCGAGTAATTTGTATGTATTTAATTTGCATTTTAGTGAATGTTTCTATTTGTAAACATTCGAGTGTACAACTGCAAGGTTTTCATGCAAACAGATATAATTTCATTGACAAATAGGAGTTTAATTTATATAATGTACGCAAATATATATACATATCAATCTAGCTAGAAATATATGACAAATGTATAGAAAATGATGCAAATGTCAAATAACTAGAATGTATATAGAAATTAAACCATTCCCTGACATGGTCTCATTCGACTCTAGTCAAATAATATATCGGATGAGAATCAGGGTCGTTGAAGAAGAACAATTTAGATGATACATGTGTGTCATAATAATATAACATATTATACGCCAGACAATAGAAAATGACAGATTAATTACAGCTTTCCTCATACAGCTATACTCATAATGTGTAATGAGTAATGATCTTTACTCCTCATTTTTCATAGTTCACAAGGTACACAATTTCACTTCCTTAAATAACCACTACAGTCAAAGAAAAAGAAAAAAACTGGATTCAACTCTATCCCATTCATTCCTCTGATGACGGTGTTATTTGTATGAAGTCGTGCTCATTAACATAGTGTAATAATTAGTACGGAATGGCCGAGTACTGCAGTCAATGAATAATTGTAGTCTGGCGTTAAGTTACAAATTACTATATAAAACGACGTAGGTTTTTTGTGTAGTTTAACGCACCCTGTGCATAAAAATATTTAAAAAGTACTCACATATCGTAGACCTAATTGACACATAATCTCCACACACGAGAATGTGGAAGTAATAAGTTGGATTACCGTATTTATTTAACCCAGTGAGGTGTTCTCCTTCATTATCAATAATCATATAATTGTAATTCCTATCTCCTGTGTACCTTCAATCTCTCGCCTGTACTTTGTATCAAGTGCATTCTTTCTTTTAGCTCCCATGTACCACTTATGTTGTTATGAATTGAAGACGCGGGCAAACCAAATAACATACCTATGCACGATGCAGTAGTTGCAGTACTGTGAATAGTGCACAAGCAACGTTTTGCCTTTTCCTTGTGACATTTAGTTTTGCTGCCGAGAATCAGAGAATAATTGACTAGTTTAACTCGTAGAAAGCTCACAGTTAGACTACTGGGTTTTGGCTGATTTGAAGATAAAATACTATACAGTATACAATAGACAACTTTATCATTAAAAAATATTGATCGAGGTTTGTTTTTTTACTTTTTTTTGTTTCAAAATGTTTGTTCCTATAACATTGACCAGTAACCGATGCTGATACGGATACGCACAAAAACAAAAATTAGCAGTCCTTACATAGAGTATATTAACTCGAGGAAATTCTCGTACTTGTTACGATTAATGAGTAAAACTTGGGACGGTTCAAGTTAGAATCCTGATAAGAATAAAGTGAATGATTTCTTGTATCATTAAATTCGTGTGCATTTTGGCCACAAACATCCCCCCCCCCCCACACACAAACACACAAGCTGCGTATTCCACATGTTTCAAACCAATTATTTTAATTATTTATACGTGTGATTACTATTATTATTATTACTTTCATGAGCTGCATCCAAACGTCACACGTGAGAGAAGCCTTCATTGTCGGTGGATATAAATACGTATGAAGTGTTAAGACCAAGTCCAAAAGGATCAATAATCAATGCATCAGCATTCAGTCTGTACGGTCTATTGTGTTTTACTTTGTTACACTAACGTACCTACCTACCTAACCTATGGTGTTGCGGTGAGTACTTCAAGAGTGTGTGCTTTATGAAAAACAAATCCCAATCTACCTTGACGTATCTGTTCAGAGTCTAACCCACAACAACATATAGTACGTGTGTTCAATAATACTAATCATTAATAACCGTGAATTTAAAAGGCTTGCTTCTTTTCAGTTATTATATCTCATATTACCTTACAATGTTGTGCTATATGACAGACTTAGATCATGTTAATAATTAAAAAAACTTGACTCTGTCACCTGCACATTTATACATGTCAAATTATGAGTGCATTTTGAAATGGAATTGTAAATTTTTAATATTGACCTAATTTAAAATTGGGCTTGCTCCTTGAACAAATATCTAATTTGATTTTGAATCGATCATACAACAATCACCGATAGTCAATTAAGAGCTATAGAAGTTATAACATATTTATTTTGTATAACATGTATTACACAGGTCTCAATAAGTAAGGACACCGTTGTTCTCATTGCTCTCAAGAGTCAAGTCATTATTAATTATAGTAACACTTAACAATGTTATTGTTAGTACTTATCAATTATAATTTGATCCCAGTCATTAATTTTTTGACGCTGACGCTCCATGCACTCCTAGAATTTATACATTGGATAACAACTGATTCAAATTGAGATTTAAGGATCAAAGCTAATTTTTATTCTATTTTTTGATAAGAAACATGTCCCATCAAGTCCCATGTATTAAAAAAATCCAAATCAAGGGAAGGTTAGTAAATAGAGCAAATCTGCGTAATTAAAAAATGTTGAAAAATGAAAAGATAAAAATCAATACAAGTAATTTCTATATATACCTATCAATATATGCACATGTCAAATATGAAATCAATTTGGTTACTTGACTTTTCGTACATATATCATTCTGAATCTCTGTAACTGTCTATATGATGGCCAAGGCTTGTCAATGACAGAGGAACTTGGCCCTCCTGGAGGGATTTAGCAATTAATTCGATATTATTTCACTTCAATCGTGAGTGAGCTTCATTGTCAACTCGCGCATATTTCTGTTTTAAATATCCTCAGCATTAATGTGAATATAAACTACGAACGGCTAAACACTTCAATCTAAGTTAAAACTCAATAGAAAATATAAAATGGAATGATTTCAAGTGTCGCCCAAAACAAAAATCATAACGAATGTATATAAAATAATGTAGGACACTTCACGTGTGTGGGACACACGTGAAGAAACATTCCATACACTTTTTAAAGTCGACACAGCCGTTGTTCCTCGTCAATCGTTGATCGTCAGCTCAAGTCAATTCATCAAATTGACTCCGCAAGAGACCACAAGACTCATTGTATACCCTTACATATTCAAATATCAACGGTGTCAATGTTTGTCAAAATCTTTTTTTCTATTATTATGAATTATGTAGCAAGCTACACCCAAATCCAAGGATTTTAGCCAGCATTTTCTTGTACATTAATTTTCATATAAAATTTTGCCTTTCTAGAATCTTGAGAATTCCCTTGCACTGGGATGCAGTCTGTTTTGTATGTGTACCTAGTTTGTAGTGTGTATTCGCAAATAGCTTGTGTGTATGACGTGTTTGTATGCATTGTGAACTGTTGTCGAACGGCGAATTGTCAAATTTATAATTAATCGTACATCCTATGTAAGTACGATGTACTCCAGCCTATGTAATATTCTTTTTGAAAAATAGACAATTGAAATAGCCCATTCTTCAATCATGTTTACGCACCGTAAAAATATGCGGATTCGTCACTTTTATTATTGGTTAGTAATAACATAAAAATAAACAAAGTTGCTCATAGATTGACTAGTGAACGCCTACTCAGTGACATTGAAACGTGCAAAAGTAAAATTATAAAATCATGTAATAACAGTGTGTATTGAAAACACACCTCAACTACACACATGAGGTGTTCAGTTTAAAGTTAAAGTGTACATTATTCAATTTAAATTTAAAACCCAGAAGTTAATAATGTTAGTAATGTTAGTAAGAATGTTAGTAAGAAAACAATAAGATGTTTAGAAAATGACAAATGAAAATGTGCATTGATATTGCATGAGGGTTGTCTTTTGTATGCAATTTCGTCTTGAATCTTGAATATCTCATAATGTAAACAAGCCCACTTTCTGTCGACGACCGTCTAGTGTGTATCAACAGAAAAACAGTCGACAGTGTACAACTTGTACAAGAATTGTACTGAATCTCATAACATTCTTTCATTTGTAATGATGGTGCTACTCATATACTCTAAAGTATTTGCACTGACACGCTTTTCGAGTCAATTGACCTTCTCTTTCTGCATCTAACTGCAACGTTTCGATCTTACCGACAAATTATTATATACTATTTAATATTTACAGATTCATTCCCTACATTCTACATGCATACATTTGTAGACGGTGTATACATAGGTGTATGCACTTGTACTGGTGGTCACTGGGCCATACCAAAACTCAATAATGCTCTATACACACACAAAACGCACTAACATTTACAGTAATATACACATGACGTACTAAACCAAAAGAAAATACAGAGGAAAAGTGTACTATATTTATGACCAAGTACACATATTGTTATTATTATGTAGAACTATCGCTTCTATCTTTTCATCTAAAACATTAAAGGATTAAAACAAACACATGTTATCATCCTAAGAGAGCACAATTTTTTGCCTCTACATACCTTGAGTATACATCCAAAATGCATGCACATGATGTACATGCGGATTTTCCATTTCTATATATATTTTTACGGTACTCATTGCATGTGCATATTGTTATGTATGTATGTGAAATGTGTATCATTCATACGTAGGTACATTCTTTTATAGTCTTTGTCCATTTACAGTCAATTTTATCTTGGTATCATTCAGCAAAGATCTTCTTAGCGGAATAAAATATCTGATGGATGATGATACATTGCTACAGGGAGTTATTATTTCAACGTATGTACATATATGAGAAGCTTCCTCACGGATGTTTATTTTCAGTGTGTTAGGACTTGGCATAAATTGCTTCAACACATTAACACATATTCACATCATTCACTGTGTGCGAGTACACACAAAGGGAATTCATTTTCATCGATAGGAAAGTTAACCAACAGTTAATGGAGTACCGCAAAAGCCACAACCATGTAGTAAAAAAATGATATATAATGTACAGGAGTTAAACTATATACTTACTATCTATACATATTTTATGATTCATTTTCAGACTCAAGTCCAATGTACATAAAATTCAATGAAATAGTATCCATGCATAATATGCATATATACATTTAGGTACACCTTCCAAGTTTAAAACGGAAAAATATTCAACTCGAAATCTGCTGCTGCTGTTGTTATTATTATTATTGTTGTCAATACTGTTACGAGAAAGCCATACCCAGTTGAAAGCTATGCTAAAAAATTACGTATGTATATTTCTTGGAATATTTTATCCTAGTTTTTTTGTTCTTGACAATATTATCGTTAGCTATAAAGTTGGCCTTCGTAGGATCATTACCGTGTGTTCTCTCGTTTGCTTGATTGGTACGAAGGTAAAAACTGTTTTGGATCTCCAGCAAGCACCAATTTCTGTTTTTTTCGCATGAATTCACATTATAACATATATATCGTATATGCTAGCACCTTAAACTAAACCTTTATTTTATAGCTACAAACGGGAACTGATCAGAAATTTTGATAACAACAATGACCAGGTTTGTTTCTCGCGTGTGCTATATCTGTATGTACATTGGGTACGTATATCCTTGTTTTGTTACTTGAATCATTTAATACTTTATGTGTCTATTGCATTTGTACAGTTCTTATCAGATTTCAAAATAAAAAGTCCAAGAGCAAATTTCAGATAGGAAATATAGGGCAAAATTCACATTAGTTCGTGGTGGATTCGCTTCACTATAGCCAATAGTCAATAAATGCATCTCAAACTAGTGAGATGAAAACTAATGAATCCCATGTCCTGACTGACAATTAACCTTTACCTTTTACATTTGGATTTTTACGAGCAATTAAAGTGATATTCGATATTTGAAAACAAAAACAAGAAGGAGGATTTCAGTTGAATTGTCTGATATAGCTGACACAAATACAGAGTAAGTTTTACATTGAATGTTTTTATGAATTTTCCCGAATAAGGAAATCCCAATTTATAAATTACAACAATTTGGAGAGTTTATTAAATGTGAACTAGAACTTGATTTTCTTTCCTCGCAATGCTTACAAGTTCAGATACTTCAAATTGAAGATTTAACTATTATTCTCTGTTATCATGTATTTGTTTTGTTTTAGTAGATACATCGTATTTCTATTTCCTATTATTATTATTGCTACAATGCACTGTATAGGAAAAACTGTACGAGTTCAAAGTTTGAAATATGAAATGAATTTCAAATTGGAAAACTGATTCAAGTTAGCGGTTTTCTCATATCCTTTCAGAGTACATACTTATATATGTGTAAAAGTATTTTACATATTATACAGATAGATGTATATCCAATGACAACAATATAGTAAACAAACAAGGGGATACAAATAAAAATACAGTTATCCTGCTTCTCCTCAAGCACGCATAGTCCATCGCCTTATCTTCATCCTAAACATATTATATACAGGTAAGTCAGTGGTAGTTGATGTGATGTCGAGAACGAGAATGATGAAGGCAAAAGGAAAAGCAACGTGTAAAACGTATACATTATAATAAACATAATATAACGTACACACAGTACCTACACACACACGCACACACAGACACGACAAGAAACAAAATGCATGCAGTGTGTGTCAGTGTGTGTTGATTTTCAATGATACGATATGTTATGATATGATTATAAGATGAGATGCGTCCATGACGAAGATGTGGCCAAGTGAATGTGAATGAGAGTTTGACAATGTGATTTTACCATATGTATAGTGACTTTTTTTACGAGTCAATACACACGAAAACACCTGCATTTTCAATACCCACAGGTTTTCATTATAAACAAGGAAAATGATGATACTATATGGCGTTGAATATAAAATATAAATAAACCTATATGGAGAATATCTTTTGCTTTCCTTCCTACGATCCTACCGCTTCTCACTGTCAAAACATTATCATACATGCCCTTACAAAATCAACCACAGAGACACAGAGACACTCTCACAAAACCTCATTCTCTTTTGTCAAAAGAAATTTCCATAACAGTTTTAAAAGAAACCTCGCCAATGATACGAATTCTAAAATTATCCATAGCAAGTCGAGTAGGTATATATAGTAAGGCTTACCAGCGGGTTGGGTCGACCCGCAATCCGCGCGGGTTCACCCGCGGGTCAACCCGCGTTTTGGTAAGCCTTAGTAAGTCAACCAAACGTGTAGACAATGTAAAATAAAAGTAAGAAGAACAATAACATCTGCATATATAGTTAATACATACTGTTTTAGGACATTCCCCTATAGTATTTTCAATAATAGAAAATCTTTGCTCTGAATCAACAAGGATACACTGTGAAAAATTAAATATGAACAAAAAAAGTGTGAACAGGGGTGCACCTAGTCTCCCAGACAGTAATATATAATATCACATAATATATAATATATCTTACCGATGAATAAAACCTTAAACTCAATCAATTATGAATACCTATAAGAAAACGACATTCTCCAAATAAATGAAAGATTGTACTTTGGACATGTAAAAAATATATGGTAGAGAATTTCACTTTTTAATACATTTTACCTTGGACCTTGCTCAATTCTCAAATGTAAATTGACCATGTGCTTATATCATGAGGATCATATAATAATAACAATAATAATAATATTATGGGTGTCAAAAAATGGAAGTTACATATATGACCTATGCATGTGTGTTGAGAATGTTCAAAAACTCTTAAAAAACAATCATCACATTGATATATACATATATAAAGAAAGATGCTTGGAAATGAACGGATTGTTTTGAGTTGCTCACCTTTTGAGTTGATTTTTGGAGATGGCATTTTCCTTGGAGATTCGGTCACTCCGTGCTCGGTAGCAGACGACAAGAATACCGAGAGTACACAAAAACAGAATCAGAATTCTGATGATTCTACCGTGATGGCCACCAAACACATGACCCAATTTCTCACCCCAATTAACCGCTCTTAACATTGTGCAGGCAGGGTGAGCAAGTCTGAATATATATGTGTTTAGGTATATTGTTTCTTCTTCTTCGTATAGTGTGTGCGTGTGTGTATTTTTTTGTATATGTATATATATTATTCTGCCAATTCCAATCTGGCAGTTATTCCCATATATACAGAAAAATATATAAAGTTTATTTTATCTTTTGGCGTGTAATTTTTCCATATGGAATACTCACATATATACCCGTATCTATATCTTCTTTTATGAACTTGACGTGACGAGAAGCTCCTTCTTATTCTTCGTCTGCTGCTGCTTTTATTATTATTATAAATTTTTGTATTTATAATAATAATACGGAAACCCCTGTTTAATTTTTCAGTTCACGAGCTAGACAATGAAATTTATCGCTAGCATTTAAATGTAGTCAGTATATATAGTGTACATACCTATACTTACTATAATAAAATAGTAAAGAGTTGGTAGTTTTGTTGGTTGTTGGATCGGTGAAAAAATTAAACGTTATGACTTATATATTTTAGTTTCGTATTTCATAGAGCGGAAAAGTAAGGCAGAAAATTCACTTTTTTTTTACTTCTCTTTCACTGTCTCGTTTTATTTATCTTTGCTTAATATCTTGATTTTCGTGTGGATGTGTAGATTGCAAAATGATGTAGATTCCACCTTGATATTATTATTATTGTTTATTCTTCTTTCTTTCTTTCGTTCACTCTTGTCAAGATCTCCTTGCTACAATTTCATTTAGACTTTGATTGAGACATTTGCAAATTATAGATTCCTTGATAAACAATTTGCCATCTTTATGCAAATGTAAGCAAAAATGATAATTATCTTGACAAATTCCAA
Source organism: Gisinianus flammeolus (assembly GCA_034699125.1). Lineage (NCBI taxonomy): Eukaryota > Metazoa > Arthropoda > Collembola > Symphypleona > Katiannidae > Gisinianus > Gisinianus flammeolus. The sequence continues at coordinate 21,532 of JAIUND010001367.1, read as the reverse complement.
AAAACAAAAAATTGTTCTAATACTTTTTGTGTACTAGGCATAAAGGCGTCCTCAATCTTCTCATCTGATAGTATCAAAATTTTGGCAATGTATTTTCTGACTTGTTCTGTGCGGTTGGCCAACAGGATACTGAGACTGGAGTACTCAAGTTATTAGTTTGATTGTTGACACTACAAATCTTGAGTTGTTGTTCTTCTTTTTCTTGTAGAAAAACTTGAGAAAGATAATTGAAATCGAAACTGAAATTCTCCAATGTCTCCCACAATTTCATTTTCAAACTGAGTCAGTCATCGGAATCGAAACCCAAATATCAATGATTAATTGATAACTTTCTTCATAACACTTTGCAAAAAATCATAATAAAATACTCCTCTTATTATGATACTGACACGCTTATTTACAGAGACAATGGCACCATGAAATGATACGGTGAAAATTGTCGGCAATGAAAGAAGAAGATGATGTCAAGCCCCGGTCAAAGGGGGTGTCTATCCAACTCTGCCATAAAAATCAAAAGAAAAAAAATCTTGATTAACCCGTTGATGACGCCGACCATCAAACATACTTAATATAAAGAGAATATAAAGAATAAAGAACCACAAGAATAAGAATACCAAGAGTATATATATGAGAGTTTGAGAAAAAACTGTTCATCATCATTCGTATGTGGGTATAGGTATACTATAAGACGAAGTTAGTTTAGTACCAACTGCTATTTCTTTCCTTGTCATTCCAAACATTCAACATTATCTGACTATCTGTATAGTTTGAGCTTGAAAAATCAACCAATGCACAAAAGCACTATTCAATTAGTATTTGTAAATAAGTTACATTGTTCATAGATCATCAGTGAAATAAAATAAACAAAGGCTCAAGACAATAACAAAACGCATTCACGTGTTCTCAAAATGCATAAAGTTCACTTCCTGGAAAATTAGAACACGTTCTATGGATAAACTGTTAAACTGTATGTATAATTTACAAGTATTTAATCCTTCTCCTCCTAACTTACTTAACTACCTTTGAAAGCTTCAAATGCTATGATTAAAATGATGGTCGGTTAAAGAATCCTGGGGAATCCCGGACATGTAATTTAAAGTATAAAGCGTAGAATTTACAGAAAAAGCACTGAACAAAGAATTTCACATGTGTAACTGTGAGCACACATGAAGCTAATCATTACCTTTGATGACATATTTTGTTTTCAATAGACTACAATGGTTTTAGAAAAATTTAGCGAACATTGCATGTCCAGTCTCCCTGATTATTAAATATTAATAAAAATGGAAAGGAAAATATCTTTTATTGTAAATGATAATTAAAACGTTTTCATTTTTAAAAAAAGTGAAATATTTAATAATAGTTTATAATATAAACTTTATATGCATCCAGGGATCGTCTTCTCTTTCATGAAATCTAACCATAAAATCACCATTTTTAGGTACACAATTCTATTATTATTATTATTATTGATCTTCCCATGTAATGGTATACTAGAATGGTGTGGACAGAATTTGTTTTTCCGAACAAGCGCTTCAAAAAAAGCCACATGTAGTAGAATATGCTCGTCTAACAAAGGCGAAAAAAACGGGGCAAAATGTCTACTTCCTCCGTTTTGTAAAAATTTATATAATTCCATAAATAATCCATTCAATGGGATGATTTAACTTTAAAGGATTATAATAGAAAAAAATAGATAATGGTCAACATAGGCGGATTGCAATATACATTCAATCTATATGAAATTATCTTGATGATGATCTGTCTGTATTAGAATTCAAAAGGTAAAAAATAAAGAGCAGCAGATGCATTATTCCGTGTGTATCGTCATTTCCTTTCTGACAATGAATAAATGAGTGTCAAGACACATTTTGTCATTTGGTTGAGCGTATACACTTGAGAGTTCCTTTGATTTCCCTCTAAACTCTGTGAGCACACTCGAGAGAACCGACACACATACACAATGTGTGTATTTCACATGTATTTACTTTATACAACTACTATACGACTATACTACTTACTACGACTACTTACTACTATTACTACGAAATAAAGGAGTCTTGATGATTATTATTCACTCACGCTATGAAAACTCGGTTGATGACAGTCGTAGTTGGAGATGTTTATGTTGATTTGATTTGAATTGACTTGAGTATATTGAAACTGAGCTGACGAACTCTTCGCCGCACGGTAAAAAAAAAATCCAATGATGGTAAATGCCACACTATATAGACTAAACGAATAGTGTGTGTGGGCAATTTACTCTCCACTCCCAAATCCACATACAATTTTATTTTCTTTCAAAACACAGAAACTTTTCTCTCTGTGTTTAAAATCCACACTCACAGAGACTCGCACACTTTTTTTTTATATATTGTCTTGTGATTGTTTTGTTAATTTATAAGCAATTTAAGTTGACTCACTTCTATTGAATCTAGCTCAACTATAAATAAAGATATTTTGTCAACGGAGTTGAGTTGAGTTGAATTTAATCCCAGTAAACAGAGTTCCCGTTTATATTTCCTCCTTGATCACACTCTTCACAATTTTGTTGATTTCCAAACACACACAAGAAGATGACAAGGAAAATGTCCTGTAAAATATACAGATAGGTATATATATATATGTATATTTATATGTATATTTGTGTTTTCTCTGTGTAAATTTCACGTCCTAAAATTTGTGATTGATATTAAATTTGTAAAGTGTGGCAGGTAGAATTGTATAGCTGTAGTGTGTATTAGTATTTGTTTGTATATATTTGATGTGTACTATACTTTGACTGTGGTAAAAGAAAAACACAAGGGATGCCAATGCAAAGCAATGGAAAGGAATTGAATTATTCTACTACAATGCGATGCTGGCCTGTGCTTCATCTGTGCACTGTGTAGTGTGTGTATCAGTACCAGTGTGAGACTGGTTGCCGTCACAATTGCCACTCGAGAATATACTCAAAACAGTCAAAACTCAAAACAAGTCGACAAAATGCATAGAGAATAGAGGTATATAGAGACTCGGCTCTCTTTTTGCCATATACATTGCTATACACAAGCAATGAGTAGAACAAGTTGTTTAATGTACACTGTATGTATGCCTAGGTATAGTATAGTGTGTTGTGTATACAGTATGTGTTGTGCCTTTCCTAAAGGGGTTCCTTCATTTAACTTAACTATAACTGCAGTCACAGAAGAACAGATGAGGGGGGATTTTACTTTTCCAATTCCAAAATTCTTAATGTTCATTTGTATATAGGTAAATTATCTCTTTGAAAGGGTTGCTCGTCACATGTACTCCGGCTCTGAGCCACTCTGAGGGTGCATCTTTTGGACGAGAACTGCAACTGACTTCAGTCCTTTTTTCAACAACTCTGAATAATAATATTTATGTATAATAAATGTATAAGCATGTGAGTTTAATCCTGGAACTGTATTTTCCTTTCACATTTCACCCCAAAGCCCAAAATACTCAAAATCAAAATCCACCTTGGTATTAGACTTAAACCGCAAACCGAAAAGTACAATAGTTGAGTGTACAGTGTGCAGTTATATTTGGTACAGATTTTTGTGAAATGGTTATACATTTCTTTGTCAATATTTCAAATGCGAATTTACAATTAGACCTATGTATCTTATTATTGTAACAACTTTATGACCGGCATACAGTTGAAACTTGACTTGAGATTTGTGGGCATGTGTCTGCGTGTAAGTGTCAAGTAAAAGCATGTACATTCATATTGGTAAACTTTGCAAAACCATAAGGAGATTTCCGTTTTTTTTTTGGGGGGGGGGACATTTTCGTAGAAAATGAAAGTTGGCAAAACATTTGGAGAGGTGGAATTTTCAATGAATCTAAATACTTCATATTTAATTGCTGTTGAGTGCCAAAGTAAAGTTCAAACTTTTTTTTTGTAAGAAATTGTACAGAAATTCAAAGAGAAAAGGCAAATTATTTTACATGGGAAAAGAGGGGACTCACTTTTGGGACTTTTGTACAAAAAGTTTCCCAAACTCCAACTCAACTTGATTCCGAGTCCAAGTGAGTTTGGTATTAAACATTTAAGCTATACCTATTCCAATTATTGTAAGACAAGAACAGGGGGAATTGAGAAGTGAGGTGTTCACTTCAAATCATGCTATGCAAAAGTTATTCAAATAGTTTCATATATTTTCTTTAACATGAAAATGATTGAAAATCAATAAATGTTGATATAACTTTTGAATTATTTTCATCTAATTATATTTGTTTTGGTCTCATTTTTTGTCATGCGGTTCATTTTAGACGAGAAACGGGCGATATAATAAAATTAATGTAGTTGCCTATCGGCGAAGAAAGTGTAGAAAAACGATGAAGAATCGAAGCAAAGAATTGGATTTTGTGTACGCTGAACTCTGAACGCGCTAATGGAATGAGGTATTTCATACCTATAGTAAATATTTACTCCTACCAGAATAAGACTGCGTCACATTTCCAATTGTCATCATGCCAATTGCTTTACTATTAATCCATTAAGATATTTGCGGTTTGTTTTTCAAATTTTATGCTTAAGTTCAAGTGTCAAGAAAATAGATTATTTGCATACCCATTCTCAAAACTTACTAGCAAGATAGTTTCAACTAGAAAATTATCACATTTACAATCCGTTTATCGGCTTCAGCTGTCCGAACTCCGGTGAATCGTCTAAAACAAAAACAAGATTACCTAACATCAAAATGGAATTCCCAAAATCTCCGCCTTATCCATTAGATGAAACTGAAGAACATCATGTCAGCAAATTTGTGCACGAAAATCAGTCCGTGTACAAGAAATTTAAAGTCCTTGCCATTGTTGGCTTTTTAACTGGAATTTTCCCTGTTCGAAATTCTATATCAGCCAAATCATCCAGTTCCTTAGTTTTCAAAAAACTCTCATTCATCTACATTTACAGGTATGTACATTCTATTGAGAATATGTAACTACATAATATAAGTTTACGTTTTGCTTGTGAATTTGCAGTTGTATGTATTTGAATTGGATTTATTTATTTTTTATTGTATCAGTTGTGTCCTTTGGATCACTAAATTCATCGTGTTGACGGAAATCGTTGGAGCATTGGCCGGGCTTTACTACGGAGAGATTTTGGGACGAAGTGTACCTGATCAATTTGCATTAGGAGTAGTGACCTTGTTCATCCTCTTTTTTGGTCTCTTTGCTCACATTCTAAATATCTCTCGAACCAAAAAATTGGTAGCGGTATTTAAAAAAATAGATTGCTACGATGAAAAATACCCGAGTCCTCCCACACCAATTTGGTCACTAAAAGTAGGCTCTTGCTGCTTATCAAGTTTCCTTATTACAATCTCCCCTCCGCTCATCATTCTACAGTCTTTTGCCCGTGAAAAAACTTTCCCAGGAAAATTAGGCTTACAAATAGGATTTGGAGGACCGGAAGTACGGGATGGATTTACAGTGATGATCTATGTAGGAATAAATATGGCATGTATGGAGTATGGCATGCTCTTCTACTACATTGTTCTATTTTACCTTTCATTGGTTTTCACTCGTCGATTAGAAAATATTATCCAGTGTATTCAGGACAAGTCCGTGTCCAAAATAACTCGATGTAGTTCTCAATTTGGTCCATGGTCTAGTACGAGGAGTTTGGCTCATGCTACTGGTGGTGATGGTGATGGTGATGGTGAGGAGAATCAATCAGAGGAGAACAGTGTAACATGGAGTCTCAGTAGACTCATCACGATGAGAAGTAGGTGGAAGAAAAAGGACAAATTGGACTCATGGGCATTCCCCACGACAAATTTCTGTCAAAAATCCTGGCCGGCACTCTCCCAACAATATCTTGACTTTTATGATGTCTTCAACCAATTTTCACAATTCATTGGCTCCGCTTTTATTGTCCTCTATGGGAATCTAATCATTTCTTTAGTCTGTATGGTTTTCTATTTCTTCAATGATCATAGTGCCATCGTTGAGGAGACTGGACTTCCCCTGTCCATAATTGTTCTCATCGGTTTCCTTAGGATTTTTTTTCTCGCAGATGTCGGGGATCTTTTAGAAAAACGACATTTTGAGCTCATCCAGACACTCTTGAAGATCCGTCATGAGACTCATTTCCTCTCTGAAGAGCAACATCAGGTAAACAACATACACAAAAAAAAAAGAAACTTTTTTCTGTTTTTTTTCGTACTTTTAGACTTTTACCATGATATTTTCACGAAAAACAAAATCCTGGATATAAAGTTGTATGCAAATCTGAACTTGAAAGCATCCACAATGCCAAAATGGTACATAATTTATCTTTTACTTCCTTAAATGATGTGATAATAATAATGTTATTATGGAAAATGTGGATGGGATTAGAATTATAGTTGAGACTTCCATATCCTTATACTTTGTGTCTTACATCCAAAAAAAAGAGGTACAAATGGTAAACACGTGTGTCTACATGATTGTTTGCTGCTGTTCTTTTCCCTAACTTCATCTCAGTTCGCAATAACTCATTCATTAGTGTTTCTTCTGTAGATGGATGGATGGAAATTTTTTTAAGTTTGTTCCTGTGTTTAAAGCTCTAGGCCTAGACTGTCATTCTTATGTATGTACATGATTCGTCTTTGTCAGCCGTCTGAGAGAATGTCAGACAAACGTTTTCGTCACTTTCCTTGTTGATTAATTGAGAACCTTAAAATCAATGTCATGCTCAAAGCTCAAAGTTTACACAGAACACGTTTACAATTCCAAAATATCTGTAAAGCTCACACTCTCTATATGTATACTCACAGACTCTTTCGTGTTTGTTCGGAAATGAAGGGAAATGTGACAATTACATGTGTACTTACAAGTACAATTACAAAACGGATAGCTAAGAGGCTCCAAAGTTCCGAGTTGAGACGATACCTTCCATATGACTATGCACATTATAATTAAATTTCATTTTGTACTTTTTAGTCCCTTTTTAAACACTTCCTCAATACTACAATGACAATGGATGACAACTTCCTACTCATTATTATTATTAATTTGTCTATTACATTGGCAATTTCATAGAGGTTGCATAAAAATCAGGAATAGCCCAAGTTGAATGAATTTATGTGATAATAATAATAATAATAATAATATATACCTAAGATGGTTGTAGCAGGTATGATAATAAACACTATGTAAACAATTCGTCCCCTTCATTTGCTATTGTATATAGGAAAGGAGACATACTTACAAGGAAAATATACAAAGACTTTGTAGTCAGCATTGTTTAGAATTTTTTTTGCACTGTCATTTGTCATGAATATCAAAGATAACTGTGACTTTGTATATGTGTGTCTATATGAGTAGCTTTGTGAGACATTATGTCATAGTCACTATCAAATGTTAACTAAATTGAGTGTGTACACGGACACGGATATAGCAAGAGTAAGGTAATGATAATGAGAAGGGAAATAAGGAGAGAAAGATGAATAATGAATAAAACTCAAATTCGAGCTCGAGCTGTCTGCATGTCTTTGAATTCTAGATTCTAGAGAGATATCATATATAGTTACGTACACAACATAAGAAGTAAAGAAGAAAAAAGTATTGAATCACGTTGTCGTTGTGCTATTCTATATATTACAACCGTTGAGTTTAATCTTACATCATGACAGACAGCAGAGAATGAGTGAGTGAATGAGAGGGACCTTGAGAAGTTACAGGTATTTAGTGAAGTGAATTGAGAATTGAGTAACTGATAAAATGAAAACGACAACGACCACTGGTCGTCGACCAGAATTTCCGTAATTCATAATTACCAATTTGATAGAGATGACCAAAAATCCAAATTGTCATTCATCGGTGATTTCCATTTCCGTTATATTTGAAGGTAAAATGGACACTTGTACACATTAGAGAGAGAGAGAATATGGAAAACGTTTGATTGAATTCCCTTTTGTGTATATGTACATGTATTTTTGTGACAATAACGAATGAATTTATGTAATTCTTATTTCCTGTCTCTCTCTCTAATTTTTTTATTGTGTGTACAGCTTAAAGAGCTCAAAACGTTGGCCAGGACCATTCCTATTCGTTTGAATGCTAAAGGATTTTTCACAGTGAATCGCTCAAATGTAACGTCGGTAAGGCAAAACAAAACAAACTTTCATTTATTCCATTTCCAAATAAATATGTACTAAACACATTTGGATGAATGATAAATGTAAGCAATTTATGACTGAGTAATAATTATTTTCTGTATTAATAACTAGACAATTTCCGTCATAATCACCTATATTATCGTTCTGATACAATTTCGAATGTCCACGACTTCAGGCTCCGATTCCCTAAAACCAGTCAACGGAAGTTCTTTCAACTCTTCACATGAAAACGATTCATAAGTATAATAAATTGAGTCCTACATTTATTCAGTATTTTTGTAATAATAATAGCGTAGAAAACAAATAAAGAATTCCTAAGTGTGCATAAAATGTTTATTTATGTATTTTATAAATACCATTGCATTGACCTGAACCCAAGGTATAGTTGGATCGGCTGTACCTACAATTTAAAATTTAAAGCTCCTGATCTAATAATTACATTTTATCAAGCATCAACCTTCCTTATATAAATACGTGCTTGCTTACCATACAGTTTTAAATTAAAAATCCAAAGAAGTCTATAATTTATTTACAAAACAACAGCATGGGTTGAATGGGTTGAAAGTAGGAATTTCGAACCTTAGCCGCTAAACCTACAAAAAATGTTTATAGTTTTCAACTCGACTTGGAATATTTAATAATATTTATTGTTTCTCTGCATTTTATCCAACGGAATCAGACTTCAAATGAAATTGAAGCATAAAATTCCAAGGATCTATAGAAAGTAGAGCTCTGAATGTAGATTAATGTATGGACGTGGAATCGGTGGATTCCGATGCGTGTTGGAAGTTAGCAGTGATTAATCCACTGGCGCCATCAACCTCGACCCGCGAACGTCACCATGAATCTATATTTAATTAAATGTTCTAGCCAAACTTCAAACTACAAACACAAACGAATACTTTGAAGGGAGCTAATAGCTCCGAGCTATGGCAAGTTATATTATACTCTCACATATCGTCTTTATACAATGCACATTAGTAATCTGGGTTGAATAATGCTTTTTAACCTCTACAACAAGTCAGAAAATTCAGTGACCTGTCCAGGTCAAACCGCCTTTTGTAATCATTTAAACCAAAAGTATATCACTTTAGAATATATTTGGCTACCTCTCTGAATTGTTTCAGATTTTTAGTCGTCAAAATGACCCAATGGCAAAGAAAAATCCGAATTGTTGCGGATTCGGATTTAAAAAACGAACTACCCGGAAAATCGGTTTGACGTCAATATAAACATTGTTCAGGAGGTCAAGATGCACCATTATACGCAGTCTCATTGAAATCGGGACAGGTTTACGTCATCTCCCAAAAGAAGTCCGGGACCATGCCCGGTTTCTAAAATACCCGGCCGAAAAATCTGAAATTAATTTAAAAGTGACCTCAGTGCCCCAGAAGACGATCTGGAAAGTTTCACGTCTCAACTCGAAAGAAAAACCGTGAGAAAAAAATTCCAAAGTTAATATTTTCCCTATCCCTGCAATGGTAAGATTTTCGGTTCCGATTATTTTCCGGGAGAACCAGTTACCCGACTGCCTTGTATCCCATATCAAACTAGTGTAGAATGACCTCATCTACACGCTCGTATTTTTTATTTTGTCAAAAAAGTATGGGTTAACTGCTGTACATTTTCTTCCCACCTCTTTGTAGAGGAAAATCCGGATGTGGGTGCGGAATGGGAAACTATTATGTGGAACTTTGTGGATGATTATGTTACAATCAACTCCAAGACGCTTTTAGTAAGCAAATTCTTACGTACAAACGTTACATGAATGTGTAAATGTGTAGTTAATATGCGTGAATAGTTAATGCAGTAATATTCTACAAGTATATAATTGTATGAGCTTATTACGATTTTAAAGGGTAGAGTACCAAAACCAGTGAAATTGGACGAAACTGAGAAGCCTGTACGACGTTCGACAAAACGAAGAAAATCCTTTTCAGAGAAGAAAAGTGTTTTGTGGGCAAGTTTTTACTTATCTCATACTTACTTCATGAAAATTGAAAATTATTATCATTCAGCCGTGTATTCTGGAAATTTAATTAACTTTTTTGCTTTGCCGTTTTTGTTTTCTAGAATCTGACTCGGAGTCAACATCAAATGATGACGAAGATAAGATAACTCCAAGAAATTAGCTCCAGCATAATGCAATCTCACTTAATTTTCTTGAACTTCTTATTTACATTCAGTTAATTCAAGACTTGAAACAACAATTCATTATTATTGTTGAGAATATTACTATTTACTGAATTTACCTTAAATTACTGTCATTTACTATATTATTAACATAGGTTTGTTTGATCGTTGTATTTCCCATAATGTACATCTCACAGCCTGTGAGTCACAGGTTGTCGTAATTATATTTCCATTGTGATATATGTCTTGCATAAAACATTTTTTGGCTTACGAAAATTCATCCATTGAAATAATACGTAGGAACGTGTGTAATTTGTAACGAGTCGTTACTAACGACCCAGGTTATATGTATTCACATATAAAACAAATTGTATTACATGTGAATACATACTAAACTTAGTATGTACTCACATGTAAAACAACCATCGGTAAATTTTGTCATAAGAAACTGTCCCCAAATAATTTGCCCACACTGTATAGGAATTTTCCCTACGATTATGCAGAATTCCCCATTTCTTGCGGAAGTTGATTCTATGGTTTTTTTATTTAAATTAAAGGGACTAAAGAAACTGAAATCCCTCGTTGTCACGGGTAATTAATATCCCAGTCTCTTTAGCTCCCGCAAAAATTTATAATGAAGTGTCTTTAGTGGAGTGGGGCGAATTGGAGGGGGATGCAGGGCCTTGATATACTCTAAGTGGAAAAATGATATTATTATTATTATTATTATTATTATTATTATTGTTATTGTTATGACGTATGAACGGAAATTCCATTTGGGCCTCATTTGACGTTCTCATTTACCACCTTCATTCATTGTGCATTGTGAGACTAAAATATGTGGAAGAATCAAAACGCGAATAGGGATTCAAGTTCAAAAAATTAAATGACCCTTCGACTTCGACACAATTGATTCAATTTTGAAACTTGGAATTCCGAATTTATTATTATTCATTTAATTCATCTAATATAATCAGAGTGTGAACTAATAATTAGTGTGAAAAACAGCGAGTAGAATTATTAATAATTAAATGTGTTTACAATTCGAAACAGGACAACCTTCGTGAGTAAAACTGCTGTTGACTTGAAGCTCAAAGCCCCAATACTCTATACATAATTACACTCCGTGTACACGAGTATAGCTGTCGACTCGACATACATAAAAATATTTCCTTGAAAATTTGTGACAATTCTTCTTCAGAAAAAGTTCTTCTGTGGTTCTTTTCTCTTCTGTCTGATATTTGTTGTCATCTTATTGATTAGTAAAATAAATAACCATGAGTTCACAGGATAATTACATGTTGCCACCAATGTATAACATATCCAATAATGACGTAAGACAAATTTACATAAATTTTATTCTAACTTCAAATGTTTTAGGAATGCAGGATGGGAAATGATACATTTTGGTTTGTATTATTATTACTATACAACAGGTTATGAATCAGTCGGGAGTTATGAACAACATGATGCACAGTCAAAATGACTCTCAAAATGTTGGAATTTCAATTCTCGGAAGTAATAATATGAACTCCTCTAGTCTTCTTCAAAAACAGTCTTTTAATAACAATATGAGGAACAATGATAATAATGGACCACCATCATCAGCAGCTGTTGTTTGCCCTACTCCATTGGGCACTCTGAATGAACTTTGTAGTAAAGCTAAAGTCACTCCAGTATTCAACTTTGTCGAAGATGGACCTGTGCATAATCGAAGATTTGAATGTCATGTGACTGTCAATAAAGACGGAATGGGTACAGAAGCAAAAGGCAAGTTAACTATAATTAAATTAAATATAACTTTATTTATTACATATAGACTTTATCATAAAGTTACTTATTGTATTGTACTTCTTTTTTAGCAATCGGCATTGGAAAGAACAAAAAGGATGCCAAACATGATTCAGCCCGGAAATTGTTACAAACTCTTGATGCTAGACTGGTGGAACAATTTGATTCCAGATTTAGTCAACGAGAGGAAATTCCAAAACCAATTGAATGTGATCCGGAACCCCCAGGTAACCCAGTTGGAGAATTAAATGAACTGTGCTTGAGAGCAAAAAAAGTGGTTCCCGAATATGAGGTACATATTTATAAATATAATAATTACTACAAACGATTATGCCAGTAAATATACTGTACTATTTAGTTTGTTTTAATATTTTGGCCCTGAAATTATGGATGTATGTATACTATTAATATTTTTTCTAGGATGACAAACAAGAAGGTGCACCTCATGAGCGAGTATTCACGGTGACTTGTAGACTGGGCTCCAAAATGTTTGAGTGTGGTCGTGGACGTTCAAAGAAACAAGCAAAAAGAGTTGCGGCTTATAAAATGTTACAGAGAATAATGGTCTTGATGAGAAATCGTGAGAATGAAGATCCACAGAATGTTGATGAATTTGATGCCTCACTGGATGAAAAATTTCAAAATCTCACGTTCAACGTAATAAACAAAAATAAACAGCAAAAGAAATTGAATGATGTTATTAAAGAATTCCGTGGAAGAAGTGGGGAAAAACTGGAGCTTATTCATGTAAGCTTTTATCTTTTTATTTTTCACGTCAAGTTCTTTGAACACAAAACTGCATATGTACAAATTTTCAGTTAAATAATCTTGTTTTCTTCATTATTTCAGAATGACAATCAAGGTGTACTCCAAGCATATGAACCTTTGAAATTACTGAAAGGCATCGTGGAAGAACAAAAACTTGCGGTAGATTGGTTGGATTTCCAGCGTTCATCTGAAGACACTCAAGCCCAGTGTCTCTTGTCCGTTGGTTTAGAACCAATGCTATTATTTTGGGGGTGTGGGGAGAGTCGCCAGCAATCCAAGAAAAATGCCGCTGACAGTGCACTGAAATTTCTTCGCCTTGCTACCGCAAAGTAGATATTTTTCGTTTCTATCAATTTACTATAGAGAGTAATTCTTTGTTTTTATTTGTCGCAGGATATTAGGTGAAGTTTATTGTTTATTGTAGTTTAGTAAACTTTAGTGTCCTATATAGGGTATGACAATTTTAGGCTTCTTTTTTTTAAATCTCGGAAGGATTTAAATCTCATCAGTTTTGATTACTTACGTGCATAAATACGTAATACTATTACTGTAATAATAATAATAAATAATTATCATATTCATTTTTACCTCATTTTTTGTACTGTACTCATATGTATGAGTACAAGACTATCCGTGTAAGTAAGTAATACGTGTATTTTTAGGATCTCGTGGAGTCCCGAATGATATACACGTTCTGTTAAAATGACATTGTAAATTGAATTCCTTATTGTTTTCAATTTCCCCTATGACATGGAATTTTAACAAGCATTATACGAAGTCATTTAAAAATTGAACAATTAAAAACATGTGAACTTTAGACTTGTAGCTAGTTTCCCCTCTTATATTTAAAAGGCTATCGTTGTATGATGTTGTAGATTATAAATATCATATTTCCTCGGTGTATCTATCTACATAACATGTGTCTTCTTCCTATGGAAATGGATTTTTTTGTATTCAAATAATATAAAATCTACGCCGAGTCACAATGAAGATTAATTTAAATTAGAAGGACTATTTGAAGATAACCTGTATCCCCATGTTTACGTATCTTAATTCAGCGAAATATTATTATTTGTGAAAATAGTATCCTTTTATATTTAGCAGGGGTAAGTAAAGTAAGTATGTATTTAGAATTGTCAATTGTGTAAACTAAGTATCCTGCCTATTCGTTCCTGTATAGGTGTATAAAATAATTAATTATCAGCTAAGTAACCTTCATTGGATTTTACATCAATACTTTAAGTAAAAAGTATATCATGTAAACTCGTTCCTATTTCAAATAATGTTTTATGTTTTTTAGTTTGTATGTTGATATTTTCAATATAGTATTATTTTAACAACATATTAATATTCTGTAGCTTTGCAATGTTTCCCTGTTAAACAATAGTATAGTGGTGATATGTAATCAGTAGTAATCACTCTCAGTAGCTTGAAATTGTATAATATTGTGATTGTAACGTAGTCATTCTGGTCAGTTACATACATGAGCGTGTTTACATACCGAGTGTACGTATACTGTACACACATTGGTTTTATTGTACCTACATAATTAATATGTAGTGGTATCACAAATATCTTAATAATTAATACTTTTGTAAGTAGTATAGATGTATGTATTGGTACGTAAAACTCCAAAATTAATATTCTGTGGATAGCTCGTAACTTTTCTTCACTCTACTATATGTACATACATCACATGAAATGTTTTTGTATACGTTTGAAGATTGTACTAATTTACCTATTGAGTAAGTTTTCTCAACTGTTGTTAATTTTTTTTTTTTTTGTTTTGTGAATGAAAGCAACAATAAAATTTTAATTCATAAAAGAATTTCCGATTTGGATTGGATTTTTTACCACTTTATTTCGTATAGGTACGATTACAAACAGTACTATAGTTTTTAGCATACTTGTCTATCCTTGTCAGTCAGTGGACAAATCACTGAAAAGAGTTTGTCATATAACAAGGAAGTACATGTCCACACTACGAATCTGTCAAGATCAAGGACCATCAAAATATAATATTAAGAGTCCCATAAATATAATATAGCGTCTACTAGTATTTTGGCTCAAACTGGCAATACTATAGTATAGTTGAGTAATAATTATTACGTTATCGTGATGAATAATGGATAAATGTCAAGGTTGGTGAAACTACACATTGCTAATGGAAATACTGCTAAAGGACAGTATATTCGCCCAACACAACACATATTCTACATCCATGCGAACTGTCTATATATTATATCCTTTCAATATTATTCCAAGCTTGAAGTTGATCAAATTTGCATGTTGGTTTCCATTGGATTCAACGCATGTGTAAGTATGTACAACCGTACATTTAAATTGAGGCCATTCGATTCCATAAACGCGTCTCCTCTATCTGCGCTAACCATTTAATGCTTTTACTAGTCTGGTAATATTAAGTGACAAGTACATACACAAATTGCATGTTTGCAAAAATAAATTTCACATGAAACTTTTATAAAAGCCTCGGAATAGACGATACTTGTAGATATATTACACACACGGTGTGTAAAAGGGAATGGAAGAGAATATTTCCAAAGCGAGTGTGCATTACGATTACTATTATATATTTCTCTACTATATCCACATCCACTCGAAGCATTTACATTTTTAGTCAAGTGTCAAAGTCAAGGATACGAACTATATATACTTATGTACCCATAATATGCCAATATTTCCGACTCGCTAGCTTAGCTTTGATATTCAGTATACATACTCCTTTTAATTGAAATAGCTTTTACTGCGTACACGTAGACGTTTCTTTCCTACACGTGTGTCTATTGATAAAATACAACAAATTGATCAATTCCATCCCTGGAAAGATTTTCCGAGTCAGAGAATCAAATCTTATTCATAGTCTTCATAGTTATTTGTATACATAAAGAAGTTTACCTCAAGTTGTTTTCACAGGACAATTTAAGAAAAATACAGGTAAGGATTCAACGGAATTCATAATGTTCGTTTCACATTACACTACGCACAGCGCATATCTATACACATTCACGTAAATATCTTACGTGTCCCATTATAGTCTGTGAATAGTAATTAGTGCTTATAGTTTTTATCTCATCACTCAAGAAAAATTCCTTGTTTTTGTTTTTTCTGCCACATAAAATTTCCTTCTTTAAGTTGGCCACCAAAAACAAGATATTACAACTGTGCTGACTATACGTTTTTAAAGTGTATACGTTTCGTTTTACATTTTATTTTAGTTGCTTCAAGATGCACGCACCGGAGAAATACGAAAAGGTAAGTTGAACCAAGTTGAAACTGAAACATAAACCATCAATTTTTTATTTATTTATTCATTTTAGGAGCAATAATAATTATACAGGCATATGATTTTTTAAATATTTCAGAATAAATCTGTGGCGTTACGTGACATTGATCAATCAGTGCCGGAATTGATGAGCCTCATGAAGTTTAAACCCAATGAGCTTTACCTAGATTACGGTAATTATCATTTTATCTCATGATTACATGTCATTTTCATTACTTTGATGTCACTGTGGTGTATTTTTTTTATGCTCTGTACGTCAATTAAATAAATGGATGGATCGAATGACTGAATAATTTCTCACAGGTTGTGGAGCGGGTAGCACTGGACGGAAACATTTTGTTCCACTGGCTGAAGAATATGATTCTTTCATTCAAGCTATAGATGTTTCTCCAGAAATGGTTCAACATGCTCAAGAAAAATTCCCTCATATCAGAGTAACTTATAATCGAGGGAGCATTCTAGATGATGATTTCCCTTTGAAGGATTTACAATTTGAACGAATGTTTGCCATTTATGTGTTCCATTACATTAAAGATTACAAGTAAGGGAACGCTAACGCACACTGTCATTGCGAAACTTTCGCATACTACATATCGAATCGGTACAATACACAATATATATAAGTAGTACACAAATTTCAATTCTTAAAAATTATACACATTCTACTTTCAATTACGTTTATACAGAGAAGCTCTACGGCAATTCTACAAATTGTTGAAACCAGGCGGGCAGTTTGGGTTTACTGTCCTTGCAAGATCAAATTTGTTCAAAATGTACAGATATCTCGGAGAGGACCCAAGATTTAAACCATACATGATCGTATGAAACAACGTTTCATAACCTTTTATGTTATAGTTACTCTATAGGATTGGGAAAATTAAATTTTTTGCTTTCACTTTTAAAGGGCTACGAAAAGTTCATTCCTGAATGGTACGAAGAAGAGGAAACTGCTGAACATGCTGAGCAGTGTTTTCAAACAGCATTGACAGACGCAGGATTTACTATTACACACCTAAAGATTCACCATCAAAGTTTTTTCCATCCTAAAGTTGAAACTTTAATAGGTAAAATGTCTTTGCAAAACAATATATATTGTAACATAAGTCGGCAACGTTAGTTCAAATGGATGATGTCTGTGGATTTTTTTCAGAGCTCTATTTTGCCTTGAACCCGTACATCAATAATATCCCAACGGAATTACATGATCAAGTACGACAATTATATCGTGAGACTATGCTGGGATTTTACAACTTAAGTCCGGACTCGACCTCACTTGAGACCAACCATGAGATGTTGGTTGCCGTTGTTGAAAAACAACTTTAATATATATATTCATCATTTTTGTTCGATGAAATATATTAGACACAAAAGACAAAACATGCAAATAAAAAATGAATGCGTTTTTATTTATGCTACATGTATTCGATAGCTGTATATAGATGGGAAACATTTCATTTCATAACATTCATTTCCCCCCCCCTTATTTGAGCAATCTGTGGAAACGCTTGAATGTTCGTCTGAAGGAAAATTCCAAAATACTACATACATATTTATACTATACTGTCAAAATCTGAAAAGTCTGTATGTACAATTTGCAACATGGGAATTTCAAGTTCATAAATCACGCACGTATGCATACATACATATATAGGAATCATTGCTAAATCAACAATTACAATGTACGATAGGTAAAACAAATTGAAGATGAAAACGCACATTCATCAAAAACTTGAATCCGTCAAAAAAAAGGTTGCAATTTGTTATCGTACTTGAAATTTTTGCGAGCAGAAATTGCATACTGTATAGCAATACACACTACAGATACTTATACATATAGAGCATCCACACACAGCTATTATTTGTATGTATTATGTATACAGGAAAATAAAAGTGAACCAAAATTTCTTTTTTGCACATTGAATATAGACTTTTGTCTATATACATTCGTCAGTCACAATTCACAAATGTACATTGTCTGACGTAAAACTCCGACGTGAAAAAAGTGTGAACGACTGACAAACTCTAATCATAAATCAATTTATGCCTATATATTGCTTAATCTTGAAGAACTTTTCAAATATGAAATTGAATATTGATTGATGGTTTACATTTGTTGTAAAATACTTGAAAACGTCCAGTATTCTTGTACCATGTTAAATCATGTAGTTAAATCTAATAAAAATAAATAACCATAACACAAGACGATATATAGTATAATATCGTAATAGTAATAAATTCACCTCACTTCTTACAATGGATATGAAGGATTTATATCGTATGTATTCATAATAGGAATTTCATATCCATTTTGTGAATGCACACACAATCAAAATTAAATCTAAATAGGTTTTTGTTACTCCATACACATAATATATAAATCAAGTTAAAGGACAGGGTGATAAATAAAATTTTATTCCAATATTGGTATATGCAATTGCCATTTAGACTCATTTGAAGTTCAAAAGAGTCTTTTTAATAGTTCGGAGTTGGCAGTGGTCAGTGGAGTATTGAAAAACTGTAGGATATCTGCATTTCCATCAACTAAAAAAACACGATAATTTCTCCTTAAGTTCAGTTCTACATACAAGTGTATAAGTCTAACTAAAAAAGAGAAAACATGGGAAAGTTTCGTGGTCTGCTGCTGTCGTTAATTGTCGCGAGTTTCCTACTTTGTCTTATTACTCAAGTTGAAAGCAAATCCATCCGCAATCCAGTACAAAAAGGTTTATTTATTATTTAGTAATTTCTATACGCGCAAATATACAGTAAAACTATAAGCCGTGTGAAATGAAATTAGTAAGAAAATAATAAGTTTTTTTATATGTATTTCCATTGTGTATAATTCAGCTTCGCCATATCAGGATTGTCATGTTTTCGTCACTGTAAACGCAATCTCAGGGAAGAATACAACTGATGATGGAAATGTCACACTTTCCAGTCGACGAATGGAGATTAACTGGGAAAATTGTGATGTCCACCCAGGAGACTGGATCGGATTATTTAACTCTGACCCAAAACTTTCTAACAATGGCAATTCAACAGAAGGAATTGTACCACTCGAAAAACTCCAAGTGACCAATAGTACTGGAAATTTCCTTACTGCCTCTCGCCTGGATATTCTTAACCTCGAAGGAATTCAAAAGGAGACTTGTATTGGGTACTGGGTTGGATTTTTCCGAAATGAAAGCAACACACCTCTTGACTCCAATTGTTTCCGAGTTTATCCAACATGGATGAATGATTTAAAGGGTATTATCGGTGATACTCCTTTGCATTCTCTTTTGTTTCCGGGGACACACGATGCCGGAGCATGGCAAATTTATGATGGAACTATAGGATCAGAGAATCTTCTTGCTATATACACATACACGTGAGATAGAACAAAGCTTGCATGGCTTAATGCTTATGTAAGTATATTTTTATTCCCTTCAGGCTGAATCCATTAATGAATCGTGTATGTACATAAAATATATTATAGGCAAGAAGAAAATATTTACAATCAACTTGTATGTGGGATTCGATATTTGGACGTTCGCGTAGCTTACTATCCAAACTCGGAAGAAATCTTTTGGGTGAATCATGGTTCCGTCAGGATTTATCCTTTGATAAATCTCTTATTGGACATCAAGAGATTCGTTGCGGACTATAAAGAAATCATTTTTATGGATTTTCACGGGTTCCCTGTTGGATTTGATGATTCGAATAGTACGGAAGTTCATGACAGGCTCGTTGCATTCGTCAACGAAACTATGGGCTCCGTTCTAGCTCCGAAATCTTTAACAAAGGACTTGACACCAAATAACCTTTGGAATGCAAATAAATTCGTCATTCTAACTTACAATGAAAACCAATACAATCAAAAACATGAAATCCTTTGGCCGTATCTCACCCACGTAATTACATATTCTGCTCCTTGTATATACCTAATATATCTATTAACTGGAAAACTTTACAAGCAATCATGCAAGGAAATGTGTGTACATTTGTGTGTACATTTATAAAGTGTAACATTTGATTGTTTTTGTTGAATATATGCGGATATATAGGCATGGGGCGAAGTAAATACACTTGAGAATTTGGAAAGTTACTTACATGGAGCAATGTCAACGTATGGATGTAAAGGAAAATTCTGGTCCAGCATGGCGGAAATTACTCCTACAGCTATCGATATAATTTCAAAACCCAAATATGGACTTCGAGGATTTGCACAAGAAGTGAACATTCCAGTTACTTATTGGTTTCAACGTCCGGATTGGTATTCAAAGGCAAACATCATCTCTACTGACTATTTCTTGGGGAACAACATAATTGAAATGTGTGTAGTCGGGAATCGTAATCGAGTGAGCTGCTCATAACCTATTGTTAGACGTTAGTCTAGCTTGAGCTCATGTATGTCGTAAGGATATTTGTAGAAATAAGACGTTTTGTATTTTCATTTAAGCGTTTATGCATAATCAAGTAAATAAATGGAATATGATTTCCTTAAATTGTGATGTGTTTCCAGTCTTAACCTAAACTATGTTGATGTTTGACTCAGATATGCATGTGGAGTTCTCAACACTTCAACGCTATGACACTCATGAATTTATTGTAATGAAAATCAGGTGAGCATGCACTAGAGACAATTTGAGAGGGATGAAGTAGAAACACGTCTTATTTGTTGCTCAATTAAAACTTGAATTTATTTAAACGGTTAATTTGTATAACAAATGATTGGAAATGGTGGTAACTATACTTGTATAGGTAATCATGATTAAAACAGAATGAATCAACGGAAAGTCCCGATTCGAATAGTTAAAATGAAATGATCCTGAACTATGTTTAAAATCAATTAGTACGACTGGATAAGACTGTTGAAGCGAAAGCCAGAGTTGCATGATTCTGGACATTGGAATGCGAAGGAACAAGTTAGAATAGATTGACACCACAAGTCGGTACCTTCGGCACAGTTAAATGTGTATTCAGTAAATGTATTGTCATTGGGATTGAGAACACATCGCCGGAAGCGTTTGCAGGAGCTTGGATCCGGGAAGAAGCCGTCTTTTGTGCACTCTGATGGATTAACTGGCGCAGCGGTGGTGGTTTTTTCTGGCGCTTCGGTGGGTACCTCTGGCGCTTTGGTGGGTTCTTCCGGTGCTTCGGTTGGTTCTTCCGGTGCTTCGGTTTGTTCTTCCGGTGCTTCGGTTGGTTCTTCCGGTGCTTCAGTTGGCTCAGCTTCAGTTACGGGTGCTTCCGTCTCTGGTGGGCTGTCCGTAACAACTGGACCCTCCGTTTCTTCAGTGAAAGGAGTCTCAGTAGTGGTTGGGCGAGTTGGGCGACCTGTGGGTCTGCCAGTTGGACGGCCTGTGGGTCTGCCAGTTGGACGGCCTGTGGGTCTGCCAGTTGGACGGCCTGTGGGTCTGCCAGTTGGACGGCCTGT